>OX381707.1:29890996-30109996 GCA_947462335.1 Harmothoe impar
GGTCTCAGTACATGTACTATGAATGGTGTAGCAGGAGGCCTACCGTATATGAATTTCTGGTTGATTGTGGGTGGATGGTTATTCTTTTTAACAACCAGGGCAGGGGGGGGGGGTCTGGAATGGTTTGGCCCCCTACCTTTTTAAACAAAGGCCTGTGGTCACCATAACCTTTAAATAGCACCAATACGTTTAGCATATAGAGATATAATATGGTTTAACAACTAATAAGGCGTACTATAAATAGCTATAAATTATATCTAGCTTAAATCTCCATTTTATTTCAGGTTAGACCACCATGGTGCTTTTCATCAATATTAACGTCAACCAGCGCGTCGAGTTGGATGTATATGGAGATATTCTCACAGGGAAAGTCAAGTAAGTCTCCTTATCTTAAATATAAAAACATCTTAAAAGAAATATACCCGGTAAACCATAAACAAATATATCTGCATATATTTATGCTGCAATCATGGCTTCTACAAAAATTAATGTGCTGGTCCAGTACATGTATTAGTATCATAACTTGACAAAAACAACACATGAATTGAAAATATAATTACATCAGTACTTTTTGATAAACCTTACAGATACAAAGGTCCTCTGAATGGTGTACCTGGTGACTGGGTGGGCGTGGCCTTGGACCGGGCGCTGGGCCGCCATGACGGTATGCTGAACGGCAGGCGGTACTTCTCGTGCAGACCCGACTGTGGAGTCTTCATCACCGCCGACAAGATACGCTTCATCCCCATCAGCAGAAAGTAGGTTATTTTGTCTAATGTTTTGTTTTAACTTTCATTCTCCCTAATTTTTTTCTAAAAATCTGGATGTGTCTCATCAAACCGATACTAGTTGAAAGTCCATGACTGGATGCAATCTATGACCGGGTGCAATCTACGACCAGCATAAAAGAAAACGGCATATTCAGGATGCACCTTGAAATATTTGGAAAAAGTTGATGGACGTTCTAAGATTTTATGATACTAATTTAACTTGATTTTTCATAACAACTTTTCAAATTCATGCTTGCCCGTCATAGATTCCACCCAGTCGGAGTCATAGATTTCATCAGTTATACATAGCACCCGCTCATAGACTTTCAACTTGTATCGATTTGGTGAGACACGACCTTAATTAACTTGTTAATCAATCCAGGTTTTCTTCCTAATCTATATTTTCCAAACTGGGGGTATTGCAGCGAATGTAATATGATTTCACTTTAATCAATGGTGGATTTGTGTACATTCTAAAACTATTTGTGTCATTTTGCAAATAACATAGCAAAGGAATTAATGCCCACGCTCTTTCGCTAAAATGAGGTCATATAGATTTGCTCCCCCTACCGCCATAATGCTAGCATTACCTGTGAAATAACATAACTTTCTTATTTGCAGTAAATATAACACTTATCGGCCGGTCAGTCAGCGTTCCGAGGTTGACGAAGCACTCTTTACTTCATATAGCAGTAAGTATAGATAAATCATGGTCTGAATATTGTATTACTACTACAGTAGATTCCCGCGTATATAACCTGCATACATATAGGTACGTTATATGTATATATGCATATACAAAATGTATACATATAACGTACCTGGACCCCCAACCTTATAAATTATGAATAACTCGCATCTGGTTACTGTCTGCCTATAGCCTGCAGATTGATAAATGCAGGAATTTATAGAAATAGCGAAATCCTTTGTCATTGGTTTACTTAGCTTAACCTTAATCCTTATATTGCTCCCTTAATCCTTATATATTATCTCCCTTTGAAGATTTCTCTTCACTGATGTTATTTAACATACGGTACCGGAGTTCAGTGAGCCACACTTTAATTCTTCCCCCACACTGGGACATACATTTCTGTGGGAGTGATACCCTTATATTATCTCCCTTTATTGCTGATCATCCCTGTTTTCCCATAGGTATGTACTGGTAACCATTATAACTTGATTTGATTCCAGACTTGATGATAGAAGATGAACCCTCTCCACTAAAAAGCGTTGGATGGGTCTCTGAAAACTACCTCAACCGGGCTTCTAAAATCTTCCCAGGTAGGTTGACAAAAACAAGTTCTATACTACATCTCATAAATGCAAAGTAACAACATTAACAATGCGTGGAGAATTCATAATATAATATTTTGAAAGAAAAGGTTTAGATATGTAAACGGAACAAAAAATCCCCATTCATTTATATCAGCGAAAATCAGACAAGTTATAGTTCACCCGAAACAGGCATAATATTATTAGATATAATTGTTATAAAACATACATACTTTTAATAATGTTTAGATGGTGGGAGGAGGGTGGATGAGCGTCAGAACTACCACCTGCCACACTCTGTGAGTAACACCATGTCGGCATGCACCTTGATGCGACCCACCACCAGCAAGGCTCGCTTCTTCTACGCAGACGACGAACCATGTCGCTCACGCTACTACCGCGACTGGGAGGAAGCCGATCTCAGTCAATCCTTTATCTCATCGCCATCAATACCCAAGACACACATGCCGCAACCGCCGCTTAAACGACAAGTCGAGCGGGGCTGGGATTATGATCATTATGTACGCGAAATGTCGGTGTACGATGGGCGAGACTCAATCAAGTTTTGTCAATGGAATGATATTTCGGAATGAAGGAATGTTTAGTGTACTTTATGGTATCGTTCAATGAGGATTGAGTAGGTGATTGATATATTTGAAGATTGGTCTAGGGTTTCAGCAGAGTTACTTAGGAGAGACCATAGTCGCCCTAATGATGAGGGTTTTATTGGATTACCCGAAAACCTGAAAAGGTGTTCCAAGTTTTTATCCTCGATGACGCCTTTTGTCTATCTCCCGCCAATTATAGGCATGACTGTGTTGCCGACTGTTATGCTTATGCTTTACCCTTTAATGTGGAATTAGCCTTTGGCATTTCTTGTAATAAACAAGAGGTTACTTTTCTTAGCTCGCCATGTATCTAGTAGTTTTAGTTGACTTTTGAAAAATGAATGGCCACTCATTAGAGGAGGTCAAATATAATTATTTATTTCTCTGTCGAAAACTGTTCTGTGATAATGATAGGACTGTCATTCAACATTTATTCATAATGTCGAAATAAATTGTCCATTTTAAAATAAAAATGTTAACCTCACGTAAATGACATATTTACTAAAATTAACTATTATTGGTAATTTTATTGGTATTATACGTGCAGTTAGAAATATTGCAAAGCTCTCATTTTTGATCACACATTTATTTGGTAAGTCTGTATGCATAAATATATTTGTCAAACATTCTATCGATATAAAGGCCAATTAACAATGCATTTCACGTATTGCATGGAGGAAAACATAGATCTGGATAGCAATATCTTTTTTTTTTAAATGATCACATGTACACCTTTTTTCAGCATTAATAGGTCACAGAAACGATAAAAGTAGCACTTTTGTTAATCAAGCATAACAATATTATAAGGACACTTATTAACCGTGTATCTCTAGTCAATTTGCACACGGAAAATCTGTTAGATTATTGTGGAATGCCAGCTTACCCTGCGGCCCATGTGTGTATAGGCCTTTACAGGTTATAGTCATTGTGTCTAAATGTGTCCGTCTGAGGTTGCATACACTACTGCAATAAACGAAATACTTACAAATATTATAGTCACTTATTAAATTTGAATAACTAGATTTTTTATTGTAGTGTTATGTAATGGCGCGTAGCCAATGTTTGTTATAGGGGTCTCAGATTGCACTATATTTCTTCTAAGTGCTATAATGCTTTGCACTATAGGGATTAGAATCATGAATTAGTGTTCTTTGGAATGATACCCAACTTTACCCACAGTTTCAGAGATATAACTTCATATCTTCAGGTATTTCAAGCCATGTTAAGAAAAAAAGTGCCTGAAATGGGCCTGAAATAGGCGTATTTCCCTCTTTGATCCTACAGGAAACTGACTGAGACCACATGTTTTGTAATGTACTGAATCAATTTGTAGGTGTGGATCTTTCATTTTTTCTTGTATTGTATGATACAATTTCGTGCAAGAGATTGGCTATTTCACTTAGATAACATTTTTGATTTTAATGGCAGTAAATTAGCAAAAAGCATCCCAGCACGCAATTCGACGTCAGGCCAACGTTGGCATGACGTCGGCTGGCGTTGGCATGACGTCAGTTATTTTCGTTGTCCCAAGTGCTTTTTGGCCGTCCATTTCTACTATTTGCCAACGTCGCCATTGGTATGACGTTGGACCAACATTGGGCCAACGTCACGCTGGGCCAACGTCAGGCCAAAGTCAGATGTTGACATTGTGCCAACGTCTACCCAATCATGTTATAGGCAAAATATGATATTTATTTGTGTAAATCCAATGTGTGACTGGGAGAATTTGTCTAACATAGTTTGCTCATAATATTGGTCTATTAGCTCTCAATTTTATATAACTATAAAAGACAGCCATTTATTCATTCACATTTCACCTTAATCTCAACTTAAAACGCCAAGAAGTGATATAGAAACATCCTATCATTTACACCTTATTGACTTGCCATTGCCTACAAAAGGGTGTCCTCATAGGAATGTTGCAAGGATTCTGTTATATCATATATAAAGATGATAATTAAGAATCAAATTTATTATACATGGAGTACAACTGGTTTCAAAAGTTTTATAAAACAAATAGACTCCAATTATTGGCCAATTATGAGGAAAGATAATGGATCTGCTGGTAGAAATATCTAGATACAACCTTTGATGCCCTCTGGTGGAGGTTGGAGATACAGTCTTGTACCAACGTTGGCAGGACATGACTTATCTAACGTACCAACGTTGGCAAACCACTGGGAGTATTGCCAACGTTGGTACAACATCAATTTACCAATGTTGTACCAACGTTGTCAGACCAACGTTGGCAAAACGTTAAAAGATTGCTTGCGACCTGCCGACGTTGTACAATATTGGCCCAACGTATCCTTGCTTGCTGGGATAGAACCCGGGATAGAACCTGAGATTTTGCCACTTGAAGATGCCATATCTGCACCTTTTGCACATATCATATTTGGTCACTATAAAAAGTGGCAAGGAAAAGTTGCAAAGCATAATTCAAAATTAGGCCTACATTATAATGTATTGTGACAATAAAGTCGGGAGTGGGGGGATCGGGATCGGGGGGTGGGGGGATCAGGGGCGGGGGGACGGTGCGGGGATCGCAAAAACACGAAAAGAGAGAACGCAAAAAGGGAGAGCGCGGGGATAGGTGGCGGGGGATTGGTTTTTTTTTAGGGTCACCATTTTTATATCTGGAAAAGGAAGGAAGAGTGGGAAAAGTAAGATGGGGGGGTCCCCATGTTGCATGTCGGTTTTAAGAAATGGCTATGTCGCATGTCCATGTCGCTAAAAAATGCTCATGTCCCATGTCGATTTTAAGAACTGTCCATGTCCCATGTCACTATGATTTTAAGCCTCATGTCGCATGTCACTAGGCCTCATGTCGCATTTAAGAAATGGCCATGTCGAATTTAAAGGTCTAGGGCCATCCATGTGTTCTAGAGGGGGCGGCGTAAAAAACTATCCATGCCTTCACGCAAAATCTTCTTCCTTTCGTCCAATATTACAGGATGAAACCAACAAAGGCCAGCTTCACTTTGCCATGTTCTCTCGTTCTGATGTACGTCCAGGAGAACTGTGACATGACGGTAAGAGTTTTGGTCTGTTTGTTTACCCTAATTATATGACCCGTCAAGGCTTCCTGTTCACCTTTTTGTTATGATGCACTCATGCAGAGCCACTGAGGGGGGGGGGGGGGTAGATGGGGGGGGGGGGGGGGTCCCCATGTCGCATGTCGATTTTAAGAAATGGCCCTGTCACATGTCACTAAGGAAAAAGTCATGTCACTAAGGAAAAGAATTTAGAGGCAGAGAGGGAGTTATAAATGGGGTCTTGGGGCTGCAGGCCCCAGGAAAATTTTGGACTTTGTAAACCCAGTGACCAAATTTGAAGAAAGAGTTTGGGAGCCTACTTCATTCTATATGAGATTTTTTTTTTCATGTCACTAAGCTCCATGTCACATGTCGATTTTAAGAAATGCCCATGTCACATGTCACTTAAATGCCCATGTCCCATGTCGATTTTAAGAAATGTCCATGTCGCCATGTCGATTTAAAGAAATGTCCATGTCGCTATGTCGACTTTAGGTGTCTATACCCATACTGAGGCAGTAACTCTTTGGTGCATTGTGAGGTTGTGCTGACCCTTCTGGAGTGTCATGGTCGGGACATGATGCTTGACTATTATTGTCAAAGTGTTTGCTACAATGTAAATACTTTACAAACCACAGCACGCATTATTAAAAAAAATCATTTTTAAGGTGTACGCCATGCAGAACAGTCATAATCCACATTCCACAAACTAAATACTGAGGCAACTCATGAGAATAATGATGTCCAGATCAAATTAGGCTAACATGAAATGTGTTGCCAATGGGCAATAGATTTATGGATCAATGATTTACTGCAATTATCAAATATTAACGTAACGCAGAGACTTGCTGAGTTAGGTTTCATTAATTTTATTTGCTTAGGGCCTACCACATTAGAGAACATAATCATTAGACCATGCATCCAATCTGTAGGTAGTGAACCATAAGATAGTGCAATGAAAGTCGATTATATGCTTATACATTTTGTTTAAGAAATATTGATGAAACATTGTGTGTGTTGTGATGAGACAGCGTTGAGAACATTTCCATCTAAATCCGGCTAATGTACACATAACAGTAAACTAGTGTATATGACTAGTTCATTTTATAACTAGCGTCGTCATTAGGCTAAACATTAATGTTACTTATAGTATTAACCGTTTAGCTGAGTCTTTGATATTAAGGTTGATACTTTATAGTCCTGTGCAAATCCACTTATAGCAGTTGGTCTCAGGCTAGACCGGGATTGGCATTCAATGGCATTCAAAGATCAATTTAATACCATTTGCATGAATGTAAGAGTAGTATATGGCAGGCTCTACGTAGGGGTGTAATCAAAGGTAATTATATTACAATTACCTGGCTATTACTGGAGGGTGTTTGGGGGTAATTTAGGCAATTACTTGACTGCTTTACACTTACTTGACACTTACTTTTCTCACTTAAGATAGACAAAGGAGTAGTATATGATAAAACAATAGAACAGGGTCAAAAGAGGTAATAGAGAACGGAAGCTATTTTGTATTTTATGACTTAATGGTTGAAGTGAGATTTCATTGTATCACTCTTTTGGATCGTAGTACTTTGGATTGGGTTAATGCGAGCAAGACGTTGTCTACTAGAATCGCTGAAATCTAGGATTGATTTACTATAATGGAGCGTCTATATCGTCATCATGATATGGAAGTTTCTTATATTTATCATGATAAAACACACATGGACGACTTGGATTGTCTGATAACAGAGGACGATTCATTTAGCAAATTCCCAGCTACACAAAATATAACTATCCCTATGGATTTTAAGTATTTGGAAAAGGCTTGGGATCTTTCTGAAAGAGACAGTTCAGTTAGTGATTCTTGTCTTGTTTTGACTCCTTTGTTTGAAGCTTTGAAAGCCTTCTTAGACATTATCAAGGAAGAGACTGACTATTTTCTTGTGCAACGTTTGGATACTTTAGAGAGAGCTAATGTGAGATACGGATTCATGAATTTAGTATTTTATGGACATGCTGTCGTGAGGAACGCCAAGAAAACAAGGCTGACTCCATTGATAGAAACAAAGGAGTTTATTGCTTTGTTGAAAGCTGGTTATGCTTATAATTCTGATTTGTTCTCATGTATTCAGATTGAGACTAGATCTCAGTTTAAAGGACTGTTATTGAGTTTAATTTATGACTCTATGTTATGTCAGCATGGTCAAAGTCATTCTCGACCTTTTTATGGTTGGTCTAAATGACAATTATTTTTTATTTTGATGTCGGTCTCTTTCTCCATTAATGAAGAGGAGGCCTATGCATAGTGTGATGTATGGGTCTCTCAGGGGACTAGTTGACAGGTAAGAAAGATGCTCTATCCCGAGCAGTACGGGTTAGAAATCTCCTTCCAGCAACAGCTTAAGAAGACCTACAACATCCAGACCCCGACCAGAGGTCGAGGTCTGTGGCTAATCTCGTGAGATATTGCCGGTGTTTTGTTATAATAGAGACGACAGGACAGTCTATATAATTATGTTATAACCGCTTAAAGGGGGGTTTAGTACTGTACGTCTTTGAAAATCTATGTTTATCAAGTGTAAATATGCTATATAGACGCTCATACTGATGTTATATGAAAAACTCATTTGTTTCTATTTTAAAAACATTTGTATCAGTTGTAACACGTAGATTTAGAATGCTTTATGCGCGTGCTTATGTGAAATTTAATAAAAATGACGCTAGTGGCGCCCTCTTACAATAAAAGAAGGAATTAAGTCATCTGGTAGTTACGCATTTTGTGTTGCGACGGAGAATATTAAATTTAGTTAGTTAGTTGGTCTCCTAAAGAGGAGACTGTTTGTGAGTCTTTTGGACTCAACTTACTAAAGCTTTATAAAAGCTTTAGCTAGTGAGGCTAATCTCATCAGATACCTCAGTTTTGAGTGTCTGATAATGTTTTAGACTTCATGTAGTTTTCAATAGATTAAGACAAAAGGGGTTTAATATTGAAACATCATAAGTCTGCTAAATGTTAATTAAAATACATTAAAACAAGATATTGAAATCTAAAAGCAATAGTCTTAGAACAGTTTTGTTTAGTTTATATTTTAAAAACAGGTTGGCATAGTTTCAAGAAAGACACAAACAGAGTACCCCATTCATGACGTTGTGTCGTATCAGGTAAGTGGCGCCCTCTCGCGAAGTGAATAAATGCCAGCGTTACTCGACAGAGGACGCCACTATAATAGTAAGGATAGAATTTAGTTACAGACTCGAGTGTTTTCTTTGTTTTATGAATAAAGCAATGTCGTAGACATTATAAGACAGATGAGATAATGATGTCTACGGTGTTACTAATTGTTTGCGGTACTCGTGATTTTGTATAAGTATTTTGATATATGTGGAATGTGTTGATGTAATGACATACCCCATTAATTAGCGTCTAGAATCTGCATAAGATGTTACTGGAGAACTACAACCAAAGCATAGAGATTGCAAGACACTTTAATTAGTGTGGCTAATCTCATTAGGTATTGAGGTGTTTATTTGACACCTCAAATACCTCCCATATAATCTAAAGTCATTTTATTAGAAGCCTGGTTAGCTCAGAAGGGAGAGCGTCAGACTTTTAATCTGAAGGTCGCGAGTTCAATCCTCGCACCAGGTGATCACATTTTGCTTCTATGTTGGTCACCATCTGTCGTTTGGAGGTGTATACAGAGTAAAAGTTATGACCATGCAGGTGGTCATAACTTTTACTTTGAGCAATTTAGCCGTGGTTAACACAACAAGTCTATGAGGGCGCTATTTTAGTTCACGCTGCATGGTAGAGAAGACTGTTCTTTTTACTGCTAGACAAAATGTCTGAATCAGACACAGATTTTGAATTAGAAATTATTTTGTGGGATGAAGTAGATAGAGACGATTATCATACATGTCCAGAAGATGACATTTTAGACTACACTTCTACGAAAAGCATTATTATTCCTATACAGCGACAGTGTGTTGATGATGTGTATAAGGCTTTAAATGGGCATTCAGTAGGAAGTTTATCAGAAGAGCTGTTAGAAATCGTTGATTCTTTAAAAAGATTTTTAAAAGAAATAGACGGGGAAACAGACCACATTGCGGTATTTCGAAATAATTTGTACGAGGTTCATGACGCTATTCACATTGTAGTCTATTGCGATCAAATAATACACTCTGATGACGGATTGATTAGAATAGATCAATTAAAACAATATCAACGTTTACTAGTTGCAGCAAGGAATTATAATCAGGAACTGTTTCAGATTGAAACTATTGACACTAAAAGCCGATTCAGATCTTTATTAGTATCAATGCTGAAGGATTCAGAGATGTTTGTCAATGGACTCATAAGAGCGTGGGCTTTTCACGGGTGGAGTCAGTGACGCGGGAAATTCTATGAATATACATGAGGTCTCAGACCAATGATTCTTTTGTCTCGGAGTTTGTTTTTAGATTTTTCTTTTTTTGCTGAGGAAAAGGGTTTAAAAGAGCGCGACGTCTTTGTGAGTTTGTTGGTTTAAACACATTTACCATGGAGTTCACACATGTTTTGAGCGCTAAAACTACTGTACTATTCAGCGGAGCTGAAGTCAAGTTCACTAGAACTACATTTAGGGGAGTGAGACATATATATGTTCCTACTACCGTCGTCGAGTGGGCTACTCAGATGAAAACTGTGATCGATAATTTGGACTGCTCTACTACAGAACAAACAATCGGGACTCTTCATCCTCAGTGGAAGTTGACTAAGTCTACTTTTAGAGGAGTGGAGTATGTCGGCTTTGTGAAGTACGTCGGCCAGTTGAGAATCGGGTAAGTTCATTATTTGGTTTTAGCATGATTCATACTGACGTCGTTTCTTGTCATTGACGTCGGTCAACTGAATTAAGTTTTCACATAGATTTGTCTCTGGTTTGAATCAACAATCGTGAGAGTTTATATATTAATTTAATTAAATCTGTCGAAATAAATAAGAATGCGTCAAGTCTAGATGATTAAAGAACTTCTTATAGATCAAGTTTACATTTTATTTTTTTTAGATTATAAACTACAACTACTTAGCTGAATCATGACTCATAGGTTTATTTTATTTTTATTTCAGCTTTGAATGTGTAAATGTGAGCATAGACGACTACCGCAAGCTGTGCGCTATAACATCAGCTGATCCTCCAGAAGCCTCACCAGCAGTCGTCGTCATCAATGACGACGGCAACGACGGCGACGACGACGACGACGACGACGACGACGCTGGTCAAAGTGGTGCGAGAGTAGTGCAAGTTCAGGCATCAACCGCTAGAGGGGGTGAAAAGAGGTCTTCCCCGTTTAAAACTCCTCTGAAAAAGAGGAAAGTCATCTCTGTGTGGAAGTGGGTTCTAGACAGGGGAACAGACCTTTCTATTCAGGAATCTAGTAATTGCTATTTCGGCAAGGCCAACTGCGAATTCTCTTTAGAGCTTAAAAGAGAGAACTTAAAAAATCAAGAGGACAGTCAAGATTATGAACTCACTTTAAAAGAAGTGCAGAAGCCCCTCCCCTCTCCAGTAGAGTTAGCTACTAAAGTGTATGAGTATCTTCTTCGTCTGGAGTTTGCTCAGAAAGTGAAAGCAGCTTATTCTGGAGCAGGTTACTGCACTCCTGAAGAGTTTGATGATGATGATGATGATGGTGATTGCGTCTTAGAAAATCATATCAAGAAGTATTCAAGGACGTGCCACCTCAAGATCTCCATTACTCGCTTGCTAGAGAGTTGTAGCACTCTTTCCCCTTTCTTCGAGCGAGCAGGATACGTCAAATACGTCGACGCAGTCGAAGTGCTGGATGAGGTAGATCCTCAAGTCGTTCTCAGGAAAGGAAAATCCGAATTTGAAAACGAGTTCTGCGAGCTTGAGCTGATATAATACAATGTGTTTCGATCCAACATATAACTTTGTGATTATCTTGCCCAAAGAAGACCTAGCAAAATTAAAAGAACTGTTTTCTCTTCCTTTAGAAGAAAGGATGTATGACAGCGAAGAAACACAGCAATTAGTGCACGGAATTGAGAGTTTCATAGACCAGTTCTCTTCAGATCTATGGCACACTACAGAACATATAGCGGCTACTTACACTGATGAAAACTCGAAGTATGCCACTGAGAATCTTGCTGCAATTCAGATCATTTTCCACAACTGTGAATTAGTCACAGGGTTAAAGGTGACGGACACTTCGGAATTTAAATTCCTTAAAAAACAGCTAGACAAGAACCCTGTCATCAGTTACATGATGCACAGAATAAAAATGAAAGGGCTCTTTAAGACTGAGTGGCAAGAGCTAATGGAGTATGGTGAGTGGCTCTCTGAGAGCGCTACGTACCTAGAGCCCTTTTTTGGCTGGGAGGAATGTCCTTGTTAATTCTAGATTATAAATAAATCTAGCATTCTTTCAGCTTTGAAAGAATGCTAGATTTATTTATAATCATGACTGAAAGAATGCTACAAAATTAAAAGTATAAGACTTTATTTCTATATTGTTTTGTTGATTAGTTAACATGAAGCAATGCAAATATATATGTATGCAGGCAATCATTTGCAAAGGTGTTCTCTTGTCTAGAATACAAACTTAATTTCTGTTAACTTTATACGGTATACAAGGGCGTTATAGTTATAAGTGTTACTTGTCATGTTAGTTATCAGCAGCGGCATTGTAAACGTCAGGGAAAATGCTTACATTAACCTTAATTAGTGTTCTTGTATATGATATACGGTGTCTCAGTAATATACAGCGTTGTATACGTCAGGGAAAATGCTTACATAGGTTTTAATTAGTGATATTTTATATGATATACGGTACCTCAGTAATATAGTCTTACATGATAGCACTATATACATTTTTAAGAAAACAGCTAAACATAAAGCACAAACTAATCACAGGCTTAATCAATAGTGACACAGTTTGTAATTGTTACTCAATGGTATCAAAGTTTGTAATCGCTATTTAGTGTTTAATTGTACTTTTATACGATATACGGTATCTGATTAATACGGTGTTATATGATAGCTCTATATAGATATTATTTTCACAATGTCGCTGAGCATGAAGCACAAACAAAATACTTAGTTTATATGATATACAAGTAATTCGCTTAATTCTTAGATATATATATTGTATACAAACAATTCAGCTTATAGTTTGAGTATTAAGAATAAATCTGCTTAAATACACGAACGAGTTCTTTTTCCTATTCATACTTCAGTTTCAACAATGTTGTCGTACACAATATTGTAAAACTTGTAATATTCAAATTCTGTCGACGTTGATCTGTTGCATGGTTTTTTCTTGACTAAGTAGACAATCCCAATCACAGCTATCACTCCCATTATAAGACTAACACTTATCCAAACAGGTAACAATTGGGGAGATTGGTTTAGTTCAACAGTATCAGCAGCAGAAGCAGGAGGAGGAGGAAGAGCAGTAGTTTGATAAACTTTGAAAGTATCAGAATCAGTTTGTGTATCAATAACAGGTGAAGTAGTGATTTGTTTCAGAGTTGTAGAAACAAAGTTTGTTTCTATACTTCCTTCAGTACCGGTAGAACTAGGTTTTACAGTCCATAGAGTTAATTCAGGATCATAACTGACGCTGGCCGATTTAGTAGTAGTATCTAGAGTTTGAGTAGACAATGGGCTATTTGTTCCAGGACCTTTAGAGGTCGTGATGTGGGTAGTGGTGACAAATCCGGCGTCTGTGGAAGTGTGAGTCACCTCCTTTTCCTGTTTAGCTATCGTAAAATCCGAAGGTGTAGAAATGTAAGTAGGATGTACGAGGCAGTTCCATCTGATAGTATAGTTTACGTCTTGAGGAATAGAATCGCAGTCAAAACTATCCCATTGATCTCTTATGTCTACGATTTTAAGACTTTGAAATTTCTGAAACACAGCTGTGTTGAATTTAATCATTTTGCATAGTCTCCAGTCTAAGTGATAATAGTGATGGTTATTCCAAATGTGAAAAGACTCAGGATCGACTTGACGACAAGTGATGACTCCCTCTTTGCAGTCACACTTTTCACATATATCGATTTGGCAATTTGTTAATCCAAAAAGAAGCACAAACCCGAGTAAAATAGAACTCTCCATTTTGGGTTTCCTCTGTTCTCTTCGGCTGTATCCCGTTAACCTAGTTCTATTTAACACAGACGGAATTGATAGTAACTTTACCCGTATGAGAGGCGGGAAATCGCTTAACCTAGTTCTTCAAGCATATACTTAGTTAGACAGTTCGGGTTATTACCGCTAAAACTTCTGCTTGGAGAATATATTCAGCGTCTGCGCTGTCTCCATGCTGATGTCTAACCTTCTTCGTGTAGTACACTGACACTGAACAACGGGTGGGAGAGTGAATATGCGGGTCATTTGTTCTGCGAGGCTGATTCACTCTCCCACCCGATGTTCAGTGTCAGTGCAGTATAGCGGTAGCGTTAAACAACGGGTGGGAGAGTGAATCAACCTCGCAAGAAGAAATGATGTGTTTATTTGATTTAATAAGATTATGCATCATCTACATTTACATTTGCCTATTTATTAAACAAATAATACGACAATATTTAAACATTAAGTAAACTGTCTTGAAACTTATCTTTTAAAACAAAATTTAAAGACCGGTCTCGACGACTGCTTCAGTGTAGTCGCCGCGAAATGTGAATTCAGAACTCAGAGGATAATCGCGTACGAAATGCTTACAGAAATGCGAGTGTTTGGATTAGTGAGTCTTTTCATTGCAACAGTTGTATTCTTCGGAAGCTCGACATCGTTACTATGTGATGAGTGTACTTGCCGTCGAGCAACAGTCACTTGTCGCCACGAACATATTGTTGGACTGTTTAAAATGGAGAGGGCTAGAGGCTTAGTGCATGGAAGAGTTCACAAACTAGACTTGCGCTTCTGTTGGATTGGGGCCCTGACTGAAGAACTCATTTTGTCTGTCTTCCCTCACGTCAAAGTCTTAGATATAAGAGATTCGGAACTAATTTGTGATCAACGCTACTTGAATTTTAGCGGCAAGTCTTTTACGACTAAATACAGTTGTGATTTAGACACGCTTCTAACTACGACGACTACAACTTCAGTGACATTGAGTGACAAAACTAGCACTGTCGCTACAAAGACTACTACTAAGGTTCGAATTCCAATTTTTCTACCCACTACACGCCGAGCTATTGTTGTAAGGACGACAACAACAACAACAACAGAGTCAGCCACTACTGACCCTCCTTTCAATCCCGCCCTTCAACAATATACTGCGACCCTTGCTTGGTGGGTCTATGTATTGATCGCTGTTGTCGTGATGTTGCTTATTGCTCTTATTGGGGTGCTTATATACATCAGAAATAGAGCTCACCCCCCTATACCGGATATTCCTCTAGACATGTTGTCTAAACATCTGCATAAAAGGAGGTCTTCACCACCTCCTAGCAGTCCGTCTTCTTCTCAAACGTTGGTAACTATTCTTTTCTTTTAAGCTTGCTAATCAAGCCTTAAATGTAAATAGTTGTGAATATAAATGTTTATAAGCACGTCTATTAATACATGTATATAAGCATGTCGCTTGAATAACTAATATAATGTGACTCATAATAAAGCATGTCGCTTAAATAGCTCCAAGCTGTGTATTGACTAATTGATTGATTGATTGATTGATTGATTGATTGATTGATTGATTGATTGATTGAGATAAGTTTATGCTAAAGGAAATTTTGAAATAATTTATCCTCAGTGAGCTGTTTGACGCAGAGCAGCTGTTTCCTGGACGGTATAGAGGGAGACAGCAGCAAGTCGAGGAAATTGGAGCTTTCGCCTAGCTCTGCAGACTACACTGCTAGTCAGCTAGACTACGTCAACTACCCTCTTCTCTCAGCTACAGACTTACATGCAAGACTACACTTCTAGACGTCTAGACTACTTCAACTACTCTCCTTTCAACACAAGGATATGCCTTCTCTCAAGTACTACAGACTTACATGCAAGACTACACTTCTAGACGTCTAGACCACGTCAACTACTCTCCTTTCAACACAAGGATGTGCCTTCTCTCAGATAGAGACTTACATGCAAGACTACGCTTCTTGACGTCTAAACAACGTCAACTACTTTCTATCATATAGTTTTTGTCTTGTTTTTTTGGTTGTTACATTGTCGCCCAATCTAGATGGAAGGTTCTTACTAGACTAAGACTGACTGACTGACTGACTGACTGACTGACTGACTGACTGACTGACTGACTGACTGACTGACTGACTGAAATATCTGTGATTATTCCGCTTTTGAGTTGTTGTTGTTGTTATTGTTGTGTCAAATCTGTGATTTTGAATCGTGTTCGATCGGCATTGTCATTGTCATTGTCATTTTTAGTGTGCGTGTGTGAATTGTTAGGTTTGTTAAAGCTAATGAAAACATATAATCATTATTTGCTAGTCATATAATCTTATTACTATATATTAGATGCATAAAAGCTTAGTGTGTGTGATTTAAAGTAGTAAATCATTTAACTGCTATGTATTTCACTGTATATCAAGTCGATTAGTGTGTGTGTTAGTAAGGAATCATTCACTGAGTATTTAGTACCGGTACTCTTAGCACTCACTGCATATCAAGCTGATAAGTGTATGTTATTTAGTATAAGCAACGAATCAGTATTCTTAGTATAAGCATATAACTATATTTTGTTTACTCAAGTTCATAGAACAATCATGTTATCAGGTATTACATGAATATCAGGTGCTAATCTATATGCTAAACACGCTATCAGGTATCTTTTTATTGAAGTCAAGTATTACATGAATATCAGGTGCTAATCTATATGCTATACATTCTATTAGATATTTTGTGAGAAAAGGCTCAGAGACATTGCCTAAGTATGCTAATCTATATCTTAAAACATGCTGCTTAGTATTTTACGATAATCAGACGCTAAATCATTTATGTATTAACATGACAACTTTTAGTAAACTCTTCAGCGATAGATGAAACAAAAAAGTTCTTTTAAATAACGATAATAATAAATACAATAAATCAGACAAATTGTGATCACATTTTATTTATTTATTTATTTATTTCATTTACATTGATTACAAGAAAGCAACTAGTCTATCATTATATTCAGTGTCAAAAGTAAAATGGTTTACAAAGTATTTCAAGTCATGACCGCGACAGCGAAAATAAGCATACAGAATACAATAATCTCCACACACGTCACTAGTTTGGCTTTGAAGGCGACGAGTAGAATACATATATGATTTATTCGCATTTATTAAGAAAGGTTTAACTTCGCGGGGTGGGTTCCCTAAAGAATCAAAATATTCAATCGTGTCAGATAAAAACAAACACACCCAATGCTTGCCAGGTCCAAAAGAACTGTCTGTGTTTACTACATATAATCCAGGTTTTTGACCTTTCATCCATAGTTCGTCATAAGCTATTACCCCTTTGAAATATTTAGAAGTGTATGGATCATTTCTAAGATAGTGGGCGATTTCTAATTCATTCATGTTTCAACAACAACGTTTCTGGCTTGATCAATTTTCATCAAAGCTTCAAAACTACCGTACACAATCACTGTAGTCGCATTTTCTAAAGCTTTTGCAAATTTAGCAGTGAGTCTAGTTTGACCCCTTCTTAGAGGGTTAGAATACAAGGCGTTCTTGCTTTTTTCTAAGTCAAAAACATAAATAGCATATCCGTGTAAGAAATCAAAGTAACTGATGTTTGGTAGTTCTTTCTGTTCAGGTGGTACACAGTCGAATAACCTACAATAAGTAGATGCGTAGTTCTTATCAGTAAAATTTGGTTGCATTGGACGTCCTCCACAACTTTGACCGTCTATTTGAAAATCTAGATAATTCAAGTCAAAATTTTGGAAATTAAACGGGTTATGTTGGTTGTCAGCACTGTATGCTGAAGATAGTACAAATCCGACCACGAGACATTTAGGAATTGAATCTTGAAATAGATTATCCATAGTCCAAGTATAGCTGTCTTTTGGAATGTTATATGCCTTGATTTCGCTTCTGGTGAAAGGATATAGCGCCATTTCTTTCTTTAACATTTCACCATGAGCAGTTAACACACCTGGATGCATTCTAGCATACGGTACAAGTAAAGTTGCGTCTTGAATGATCACAGAATATGATTTTGACGTAGTTGCATATGACAGATCTTTTGGATCAGGAGTTTTAAACATTAATGCAAAATTGTCAGGTGTAGGATAAAATTTTAAATTGATAGGGAGTCCGTTAATTAACAGCCTGTCTTGTTGACAAATATCTACAAACATGTTAGCTTTCAATCTCAGAGTTTTTCCAGATTTAGTCATTTGGTGTCTGTTAGATAGACCAGTGTTACCGTCTCCTAATATAAAATCATCCATTGATTCTGCTGAATCTGGGTAAAATCCAGCTACACTCATAACAGTTTTACATTCTTTTTCTCCTTTTTTCAAAAGAACATCAAATATAGCTTTATATGCATTATTACTTCCAACAGTAGACGTGATATTCTGCTGCTGAATTGAAAAATCAAACTGTCTAAACAGAGATGAGCTAGGTAAATTAATTAAAGAGACTATATTTTTAGCTGTGACTGGTTTGTTTTTATCGTCATTAATGATAACATCTAGCAGCAGTGAAATGTCTTTTAACACAATGTAATCAGAGGAATTGTTATGCACGTCAAATTCTAATGTAGACCCTTTAGAAATTTGCCCGATTGGACGATAGTCTTTGACATAAATATCTTGAATAGCGGTCTCGACTGGTGGGACATTAAATAGAGCTACTCTGTGGTCGAAACCTTCTTCTGCGTTATTCAACACAAATGTCATTTTCTTGATTTAGGCTTAGTCTTAGTAGTATTGCTGGTTTTAGTGACTTTTTTAACGGGTTTCTTTTTTGTGGACTGTCTCTTTGGCTTCCTAACAACAGAATGACGAGTGCTAGGTCTGGAAGCTGTATTTACTTGTCTTTTTAAAGTTTCTTTAGCTCTCTCTATCACTCCTTGTTCTGGAGAAACTAAATTGAATCCTGATCCTTTTCTTAGAGGGTAAAATCTTTTAGTCGATTTTTTGTTTGAAAGCTGTTTCCAGACTTCCATGTCTGGGATATACGGAACAAAACTCATCTTAACTGTTCAAAGGTGTGTCTTCAACTGAAGCCCGTGCAGACTAAACACTAAATTTATCGTTTCTTCAAATGCAACACTAAATATAGGTCGTTGAACTTAGAAGAAAGTAAGCTTCCATCTGACAACTTTAGTGAAAAATTGATCCTTGAAATGTATGTCCTAGATACTCGTATGTAATAAGCATTTGTATACTGAGCGCTTTTATTAAGAATTTTTAGCGTAGGTGCTAGCTTACCATGAACAATGCTGTTTTCTACTAAGTCACAATTGACATATAAAGGTTTAGACAATTTTGTTTTAAAACCACATTCTACAAGCGCACATTCCCAATGACCATCAAGTTCTAATGGTTTAGGAAGTTCCACTATAAATTCTGAAATTGTGTTATTCAAATAAATGTCTTGAGAATCTTTAGGACTAACGTACAGAAACATGTCACGACATCAAATGAAGATGTGTATCAGTTTAAGTTTGTTTTTGTAGATTTTTCAAGTCTCGTTCAGAGACCCAAGAATTATACTTTTTAGGCCAACCTATCCAACTTACTATACGTCCAGGGACTTTTTTCCGAGTCTCTCTTGTCAAAACTTCATCTACAGTATAAGTTGCATCATCTCTGACTATTATTTTTTCTAGTTCTTCTTGATAAAATTTACCTTCTACAGGATCATTATCCCAAGACTTGATAGAATATAATGCAATCTCCTGTTGAGTTTCTCTTTCTATTACTGTAAAGATCTCATATGTCCATTTTTCGTCATATGCGCGTTCAAATGGAGATCTATATCGAACTAATCGCACTCTGTCTCCAATATTGAATTTATAAGGGGATCTAAGTTTAGGAGGTTTCTTTCTAACTCTAGGGTTTTTAAAATCATATTGGTTTTTCCATAGCGTGACAGTATCATCTGTTTCTCGAGCTTGAGTTGGGGTCATTTTGATCGTTCTATGTTTAGACGTGTTGTAAGCTTTTGTGACATCATCTAATATGTCAATCCAATTCTGTGTGTGGTTCTGATTCAGGTACTTAACTAATCGACGTTTCAAAGATTGAATTAACCTTTCAGACATTGCTTCTTTAACTTCGTTAGTAGTTGTAAAATGCTGAATACCTAAACGCCTTAAATAAGTTTGTGTTGATCTACCGGTAAATTCTTTTCCTTTGTCTGTTCTCAATTTAAGAGGTTTTTCTGTTGTAAATACTGTATCTAAAGCAGTGACCATTTCTTTGCTAGTTAAAGATGTCAGAGGCACTGTCCAAGCATACCGGGTAAACACATCAATCATTACTAAAACATGTATGAAACCCTTGTTTTGTACTTTACTTTTCTTATTTCTGCTATATGCAACCATATTCATTGTGTCTGCTCCCCATTGTTGATTCTTAGCTGAGACAATTATTTTAGGTCTTTTTATTTGTCGATTAGGTCTTGTGTGTAATGTAAATGTCTCTTCTCCTTCTAACCAAGATTTTACGTCTTTAAATTTGTAACCTAAATTCTTTACAGCGTTGTACAAATCATAGACATCTCCATACGAAGCTGGGTGAGCGGGATCAAAATAAACTGCTGCTAAATCTGCATTCATAACGGTTTCCAAAAGTCTGTCCAATCTTCTTCTTTTTCTTCTTCTTCTTCTTCTTCTTTAATTGTACTTAACGCTTTGCTGTTTCTTGAAGAGTTTGATGATGATGATGATGATGATGATGATGATGATGATGGCTTATATACCGGTACTTTTAGCTTGTCTTCTACTGGTGTTAGTTTAGACTCAACTGTTATGCTTATGGGTTTTCTACCTACCGGTACTCCCGGTGGTGGAGGAAGTGATAATGATGTCAATCCAGACCCTATTAGCTTTCTTCTGTTAGGGTTTCTGACTAAAGTGTTTGGAATATTAGTTAAATTATTGTAAAAAAGTTCAAGTCCTATTGGTTCATAGTTTTTGTAATTGAACAAAGCGTCTTTTATCAAGTCTGTTATATGAGAACCTTTAACTGGGTGGCTATCTATTATTATCTCACCTCTCTCATTCCAAGGTATGCTTTTTTCTACATATGATAAAAGAGCTTCTGCATTTCTCTTTTGATTTTTAGAAAATGGTTGAAGCACTAATTCTTTGTCTAATTTAGCGTCTACTATTTTGTTTGCTGTGACTGGTTCTGAAGTGTGAATATACTGATCATACGGTACTAACACCATTTTCTTCATAGCAATTTTAATAGAGAGTCTTTAGCAGCTCTCAAGACGCTTATCATTTCCCGATAATGTTTTTTGATCAACTTTAATTTAGAATTGAATGCTAGACGTTTTTTAACTAACTTCTGTAGCAAAATTTTATACTTTGTTGTCACTCTGCGGATTTTAGATGGTAGTTTCTTGACACAGTTTAGTAAATTGTATGAAATTTCGCACAAAGCTTCTACTTGCTTAACTGTAGCTGTTGATAACAAACACCGCGCTTGTTCTACACTAGTGTTCAATAATAGTTTGATGTAATCCGCCACAGCTCTTAACCGAGCAGAAGGCATAATTCAAATGACAACTAAAAGGTCAAGCATACAATATTTATCACTCAAGTTGGGGTGTTTACATCAGAAGCTGAACACGCAAATGCTGATACATCTTCTAGCACATCAGGCTGGGTGGGTATTACAGGCATGTATGATCGAGTTTTAGACAAGTCTACTTCATCTGCATTATCTCTGACAAAGCGCATATTATTCACAGTATCTTGTATACGATTCAATTTCATACTATAGTCGTGAAGATTTTCCAGCAATAACAACAAGACGTCTCTAGCATTAACAAGTCCATTTGACATTCTGTTTTTTATAAATGAACAGTAAGGCGAATGTCTTAAATGTTCTAAGTCTACAGTATCAGTCGGTCTCCAAGAATGAAGAACTATACCACAATAATGACACTGTACTGAATCTGCGCCTCCAAGATAAAATAATCCAGACTCTACTAATTCTTTTGGATTAGTAAATCTATTCCATGACACAAAGGTTCTTTCTCTTGTTCCACGATCAGCAAATCTAGGATACTTCATTTTTTGGCAGATAGACAACTGTAGTTTCAGTAGGAAATATGTTTGTTTTTAACCTCAAGTCTCTGATGTTATTAGGTGAAAGGTCCAACACTAAATAACCAAAAGGCTTCGACATGCAATCTTTATACGCTTCTTCTAGGGTTTTTCCTAATCCAGTTTGTCTTCCTAGTAGTTTGATCTGATTGATATCTCGTTCATTTTTCATTAAGATTAAATAATGAGTATTTAACATGATAGTTTTTGCACACTTTCCTTGCTGGTAAAGATTTTGAACTAAATAAATGACTGTTATGTTTCGGTGATGAGAACCTCTAGTAAAAAGATTTTCTGCTGATGAACATTTCATGACGTCATTCATGAGATCATCTAATATGATTATAGCATGCTCGTCACCATTTAAAGAACCATTTGGAATATCTAATCCTTCTCTGAACTCTACTCCTCTCATGTCATTGAAAGCTTTTTGCCACGTTCCATAGCAGTATATCACACGAGTAGGTAGTGTGCTAAACAGACTTA
The DNA here is from genome assembly GCA_947462335.1 of Harmothoe impar. NCBI lineage: Eukaryota > Metazoa > Annelida > Polychaeta > Phyllodocida > Polynoidae > Harmothoe > Harmothoe impar. The sequence goes on from OX381707.1 coordinate 29,913,412, forward strand.
AGTTGTCTAAAAGCTTTTTTAGCCAAGTAGTTTTACCTGATCCAGTTGTTCCACTGATAAGTATTGTAGTGGGACAAGAAAACACATAGTGTGGTACTTCATACATGTTGAGAAATAATGAGAACAAAACAAAATGAGTTAGCTTATATAATATTTACTTATCGCTGACTTAGAATACAAAATTACAAAATGTCTTGCCAATATTTCTCTCTTAATTCTTCCCACAACGTTCCTAGTGTATTTGAACCTCTATAATCAGAAGTCACAGCAGCGAGTCTAGACCCCATACCAATCCCCCAATACACATCTGACGCACAGTACAATAACTTTAAATGTGCTGTATTTCTCAATGTTTTTCTGACGGCTTCACAGACTCTCATTTTTTCAGTAAGAATTTCTATCATAACTTGTCTCCTGTGCTGTAACCACACAGAGTTTAAATTCATTTTCTGTTCATGCACTTCTTCATTGAAAGGTATACTGTTCTGAGTCTTTAGCTGGAAATCATAAGCTTCAGCTGCTGAATTGAATTCTTGATTGTATAACTTTAATTTACAAGGATACTCATTAGCTAAAGAGTGTGAAGTTGTAGCTGAAAACGCTTCATATGGAAGTATTTTCCAAGGCGATAAAGTCATAGCTAATGGTGACGTTGTAACACCGTCATCAGATACTATCCTTTTACAATAGTAATAGGACAATCCTGATCTTTCTTGAGCATAGGTAAATATAGTGTTGTCTTTTACACGAAATCCTTTGTTCAATCCGCTAGCGTTTTGTTGGTTATTTAACACATTTTCATAGTCCTCCATAGGCTGTGACAAAGCGTTTTGGTTTATCCCTTTGCAGACAATCTTAAAGTAGTCATCGTCTTTGAGAATGTAAGTCTTGCTGCACAATGCGATCATTTCAGTACCACTAGCCTCTAACTGAAAAGAAATAGTAATAATAGATATCTAAGATTCAGCTCTACATATAAACTTGCAAATTGTTTATAACGCAGACTAAATAATGTTAGCTTTAATGCAATTTCACTAACGGGTATCAAAGATTCAGCTGTTACAACAAAACTATGCAATATTGTTTATCACACAAAACTAAAACAATGATAATTTTGACACAATAACAAACAAGAAAACTCACTCACTTTAAACAACCCGGGAGTCCTCTTGTCGTAATTCATATGTTCAGCACAACATTGACGAGGTAACCAATTAAACAAATCGGCTTCATGTTTAGAAGAATGACAACTTCCATAAACTCTCTCATTATATTCAGCCATCATTTCAGGCTTGATGACTGATTCTAAAGTATCTCCACTTATTGCAAAATAAGCAGAATCTAGAAAATAAATAAAATAAAATAAAATATTAGAAAAGAAAATCATCTAGCAACTATTTCTAGATAAGTCTTGTTAACTTAATAACTGCAAAACTTACCTGTGTCCATTTCCAGATATTCAAAATCCTCTCTTTTCACAAACTTGTCCAGAAAATCATAGTACCATTGCAGCATTCTTAGCTTAGCGTATTGTAAAATGAAATATCCTAGATATATAGGCAAATTCATATTGATCACTTTCTTCACTGATTCGACCTCAAATAATTCATCGTCTAATTCAGTCATCTTCCTGTACTCAGGTTTATTTGCAGCGAGGCATGCTTTTCTTTTACCAGTGCAGTATCTTACGTTTGTATGCTTCTCTTTGTCCATGATCAGGCTACCATAGCCAGAATTACCGATTAACTTCATTGTATCAGCTATAATAGATTTAGATTTGTCCTTGTCTCCTTCACGTCGGGCTTCAGACACTTCGTCTTGAAAATCTTTGAAGCAGCGCTTTGGCGTAAACTCTACTACTTGATAGATTTTAGTCACTTTCATCCCATGATCTAGATACCATTTCAGTAATGGAGTAGCCAACAATATCTTTTGTGCAGACATTCCTCCGACTAACAGTCTTCTAGGGTCCTGAAACATAGAACAAATTGACGCATTAATACTGTATAGTTAGTTAGTTAGTTTTAGCTATAGCAAGATTTCATTGATAATGCAAACACTTACTTGTGACAAGTTCTTTTTCTTGACATGATCTTGCATATGTGAACCAATCTCTTCAAAAGGGATCTCAGTAGTACAAAATATCGGAGACATTTCAGAGAAATATTGAGAAGGAGTCAAGTGAGATAAAGACCGGTCTTCTTCTCCCCATTCATTCGGTACCTAGATCAAATAAACCCATAGTTTGATAATTAAGTTTTATAAGCAAAAGAGACAACTACCTGTAACATTGATAAGCTAACGTCATTCCCTCAGCTCTTACACTAAATAAAAAAGATGATTGTATTTCAATACTAGTATTCACACATACTTACAGTTATGTCGACTTCTACAACTCCAAACAAATCTCCTTTCTTGACATAGTGTAGAATTTCAGTTTCTGTCATCTTTCCAGGGTGTTTTTTAGAAAACTCAGGTAACACATTCATTTCTTGCAGACCAGGTTCAGTAGATTTAAGACGACGAAACTCGCATTCCCAAACTGTCTTAATAGAATATCCCATTGATACTAAATAGTCTTCTCTTAGCTGAGTGTTCTTTTTTCTTTTCAGTCTCTCTTTCTCTTCTAGCTTATTTTTTTGACATTCACATCCATGTATGTAGCAACCATAAAACTGAAAAACAAAATTAAAAAAGGGTCTTATAAATCTACTACTGCTACTAGTATGCAGTAGCGAGTTCAAAAAATAAAATACTTTTTGAGCAGTATCATAATTGCTTGATTGATGGATAATTCCTTAAATAGTTTATAGATATGTATATACTCACTACCGGGTACCTGATATTGATAATCATTCTTTACTCACTTCATAGATAGTTTTTGTTTGAGCGCAATATCCGTCAGCCAAGAAAGGTCCTACTCTCTTCTCATGACCAGAGTTGAGCTTGTGTATGATGTCCACCCCCTCTACCGCTGTTCTCCAATCTAACCATTCATACATACTGACGTAATGGACTTGTCTTGTTGGTTTGAAATCGTCATCACGATGTCTTCTGACATAGACATTTGTGGGTAGGGGCATTCCCAATGAATAGAGGTATAAAGCATTTGAGTCAAACCCCACTACTCTCTTACACAATTTATTGCCTCTGATACGAGTTTCATTAGCTTTGTGATGTCTGTGAAATATAATAGAAGGCCCCCCTACGATATTAGTTTTAAAAGTTCTATATAAATCCTCGTCTAAAGGACTAAATAACTGAAAATGAGTGTTATTTCTTTTAGCTGTATCAAACAGCATCTTTCTAGCAATACCGGGTACAGACATAGCTATCTTGAATATGTCTATATTTCTGTCAAAATAGAACTCTTGTAATTTAATCACTGCTGCTACAAAAGGTTCTACATCTTTATTGTTGTACCAAATGAGGAAATCTCTAAATGTTCTCATGTTGTTTTCCTCCCAGACAGTCTTAAGATATTCATAATCTACTTCGCTGATATTAGTCTCTTTCAAAGTCGAGTAAAAAACTTCACGAGGGGGTAGATTTGTTTCTTCTAATTTGTCTACTGAATCAAAGTATTCATAAGGAAACATCCCTTTCTTTTCTTTTATACCATAAGCTTCAAGAAATCTCGTATAATTTGATCCAGGAGCTAAAAAGTGGATAATGTCTAACATTTTAAAACGTTCAGTGCTGATATTTGTGTAAGAGTTATTTCTTTTGATAACATAGCCGTTCTTGTTGTTTTTTCCAAAATCTAAATGATTGAACAGCTTAGACTTGATCAAGTTAATGTCATAATTAGATGAATTGAATCCAAGAATCGGTAATTGATTGATGTAATTTTTAAATTTTGTATATATCATTTTCAATTTGTTAGACATGATAGTTTTAGCTTTTTTGAGATTTTGATTCTCTACAGCGTCGCTATTGTCTTTTATGAAATCATAATCCCTCACTTCTTCCCCCTCCTCTTCCTCCTCTTCCTCTTCCTCCTCCCTCTCCTCTACTTCTACTTCCATCTCTTCTTCTTCTCCGTCTGACTCAAGAGTCAAATCTACAGTGGCTTCTGGAGGTCTCCATTTCTCTATTTCTATTTTTAAAGAATTCATAACTTTACCCCATTCTTTTTCTGAGTGTTTTTTAGCTTCTTCTTGTATTTGTGTCAAATACGCGATCATTTTAAGCAACAAAGAATCTAAATCATCGTCTATGATACATTTAGGTTCAATAAAATTTGGAACATTGCTACATACAGATACTGATATAGGGCGATGCTTCTGAAACCATTTCAGTTTATCAGTAGGACGTTCGTCATGCTTTTCCAACATAGCTTCCATATCAAACACAGCAAAATATGGATAGAGCTTTTTACATTTTGATGTATCTATACCAAACTCTTCTAACTCTTCAAAAATAGTAGGAGTAGGTTGGAAGAATCCCCCTGGAAATTTAAGTTTTGTTCGTCCAGTACATATTCTAATATGAGCTTTATATTGACTGACTGTGCTGACGTGTTTGTTGCAAGTAGGACATTGGTATTTTTTAGCATAAGTGCTAAATTCCTTGATGAAAGATAAATGACCGTTGTACAAGTTAGTGTACATAACAGACTTAAATCGAGAAGAAGGTTTATATTGCAATACAGCCACACTATCTGGTTGAAGGTCATATATATACAAAGAGACTTCAAAACACTTTTCAAAATCTGGTAGATCTTCCCAAGCTAAACCTTCAAAGTCCCTCTGATCCTTCGGAACTGCACCACCCCCCATATACTTTCTCCATTGATTGTAATATAATTTAACAGCAGCAGCGAGTCTAGTTTGTTTGTTTTGAAGAGCCAAACATCGAAAAACACACAAGTTATCTTTATAGTAGTGTTTATAATCACCAGGAGGATGTTCTAATCCTTCTATACAGTGTTTCAATTTGATATAGTCTGGAAGTGCCCCTCCTCCAAGATTGAAGCCGGTATCCGTCACATAGAAAACTATGTTTGGAACAAACAAACCCTTCCATTCAGTGTTATCTCTAACTTTCCTGAAAAATTCGCCTAATTCAAAATTGTTCAACCTCTCTCGAACCCCGTCAAGATCTGCTTCTGTAGACACTGGGATAGGAGCTTCAAAAAATGGGACATTAGTAAATGGGATGTAATACCTATAAGCCCCTGTGACATTGTGAATTAACATGACGCCCAAAGTTCCATTTATCCTATAAGTACCTCGTTGATCAGCGTGGACTGTTTCTAAAGCTTCAATTAATTCAGCATTACCTCTTTCTAAATCATTACTAGGAAAATTATATGTAGAGATAACTTCCCCAGGAGAATGTTGAGCGAGAATATATCGGTAATTTGACTGAAATGAACGCCTCAAAGAATCATTGATTGCCCCATTTTGATCCACCCACGGAGGTCTCTGCCAAGGTTCATCTTGCAACTCTCCAGCTCCTCCATGCATCAATCCTTTGTGGATGTATAATTCTTTGCGAGACTTATGTATAGCTCCACATGTCCTGCACTTGAAAGTCTTACTCTTCATCTGATAAATAATAATAAAAGACAAGTACATGTATAATCCCTCCTTTTACAGTGTAGTATTCAATGCGCTACTACTACTACGCCGTCTGGTGTGATATTTGTTAACTACTCGTAACTCGATCATGAAAACAGAATATAATACAAACATTAAATCTTTTGAAAGAATTATAATCTATACTCACCTTCTTGTTTGAGAACAATTTCTGTGCAGCTTGTAATTGAGTTCTTCTTTCATCAATTGCTGGATCATTCATAGTCCCGACATAATTGTCCAACTCTTGCACTGAAGTCATACAACTTAATATCTTGCGCCAATCATCATCACTCAATGTATAATCCATGCCAGATTCTATTTCCACTAATCTAGAGATGACTGAAGGGTGTTGAAGTTGATCATGATACCTAGCCCAAGCCGTCAATTGATTTTTGTCATTATACGACTTGATAATAGCTTCTACCTCTGAATGAGATCGTTGAGACATCTGAAAAGTCATAGTTAAAACTTGTTATTCAAAGTCTTCCATGTACTTCCTCCCTTTAATATCTGTAGCTTTTATCGTAATGTAAAATTTTATAAAATCCTCAGTTTCATCTATGTGTAAATTATAGCAATATAAAATTAATATAGTCGACGATTTTCATGCAAACAAATCAAATGAAATCGTTCAATTGATACTCACTGGTAGTTCTGGATAAAATCGTCCAGTCTGGACCAGCTGAGTACGCCTCTCTTGAACAATTGGATCAGACTGTGCTCCATTGAACGTGACATATTGATCTAATTCTTGAACAGATCCGAAACAAGATATCATCCCACGCCAGTCCTCATTTGATAACGTATACTGATTAGATTGTTGTTGAATTTGACCTCTTTCAAAATAGATCAATCTCTGAATGAAGACGGGATTTTCTAGCTGATTCTCTCTTCTAGCCCAATCCACCAATCGATTCTTGTCATAGCAAGAGTTGATCAAAGCTGCAATCTAATTAGATAAAAGTAATTAGTCTAAACTGACTATAAATATCAAGTCATCTACAATTACTCTGTAAAAAATATAATATATTCAATACTTACTCGATCCAACTCCTGCAGCCTGTTCAACACTAATGGATGATCCTGGACATAGTTGTCTCTCGACCATTTCAAGAGATAATCCTTACACAAGATCCTTTTTATGTGATTTTCTAAATCTGAATCATTCCAGTTAGTAGCCATGTTGTCCCTGTGCTATATTTTAAGAAAGTAAACACTACACACACATATATACAAAGTTTCCTTCCACCTGTTGAGTATAGCTGAAAAAAGAAGTTCATTGTTTCTAGCATGATTGCAGGTTACCCCTACGTCCTTATTCTTATTGTGTGAGTCGTAAAATAGTAAACTTATGCACCATTGTCTACACATGTAACAAAGCATCGTAAACCTATTTCCTATTAGAATAACTCTATTCATAAACATGAGCATATGATTACCCAAAGTACGTGTCAAGTAAGTGTAAAGCAGTCAAGTAATTGCCTAAATTACCCCCAAACACCCTCCAGTAATAGTCAGGTAATTGTAATATAATTACCTTTGATTACACCTCTACGTAGAGCCTGCCATATACTACTTGTAAGGTATGTTCTGATTGGCCATAGAACTGGTTGCTGGTGATCTCTCATGTTGGGATTGGAACCAGCAGTGAGCTGGTTGTTGGTGTTCTCACACACAGAAAAGTCAGCGTCATTGTCACTAAATCCCGGCACTAAATCCACCCTCGCTGACTTTCAGGTGAGGGTGGTTTTAGCAACAATGATGCTGTCTTTTCTGCGGGTGCTGGGTCCAAACTATATGCCAGTGAAACATCATTTTGGTGGGAAATCCAGTCATAAATGGAGGATAAGATGCAGCTATCCACAATACCTATACTTCAGACTGCATTGTCTAATTCCAGGCAGGCCAGCAGTTATTACTGCATGCTCATGTAGGCCGTACACAACAAGATTGAGGGTGTATCTCACCAGATTGTTCCAGATTGAACGTCTATGACTGGGTGCAGTCTGACTGTGGTGTTTTCTTTGAAGCCGGTCATATAATATTTCACCAGGTCATAGACCTTCAACTTGTATCAATTTGGTGAGACATGTCCTTGGGCATTGTACAGTAAGTGATATAGACCAGCAGTAATTTCTACAAGGTGTTATAGAACCTCATATTTTTTGTGTTATATCCAGTTTGACTGATGTGTATGGCGGTGGTGAATCCTGTTCAGTCTCTAAATAACTCGGCAGTGGTAAGTTCAACGCCTCCTCATAAGAAGGCAGACACAAATCCTGTCTTTGTTCAGATGGTGAAGAACTCTCTCCAAAGAGTGATACCCTGTGTACATCTGTGGCTACAACTAAACTATTAGAGGCTTCAATATTTCCTGTTGATAGGTTTCTCTGAGATTGCACCAAAACGCGACGCATATGGCACATGAAGAGGGCCAGTATGGCGATGAACGCTAAGATGGATGGAAGTAGGGTTCTACACATCCACTTGACATTGTATCTCAAACCGTAGTACCCTAGTTCAGGATAGCTGTCATTAACAGTTCCATTAGTGGACAGTGGCATCTCTTCTGGTAGAGCTCTGAAACTGCAATAGCATAACATTGTGATCCAATCTGTCATATGTTGGGAAGATAAAAGCCAGTCCATTTAGTGTGATAATATTTAATCAACAATATCATTAGTAATAATACTATTTTGAGAGATATCGGGGTCCCAGAAAAGCAGGCTCTTCATGAATCATGAGTATAGCTATAGGTGACCACCATAGAACATGATTTGAAATGTAGGGCAGTTTATCAGATAACAGTTTAAGTCGTTAAGGACTGCCAGGAGTGTTTCAAATCTATATTTTCCTTTGTCGTTATGATATTCCAATACATAGACATACATGCTGGCATACATATCATGTCTAATTTACCATCATAACATGAGCATTTAGACAAGGATTGCCAGAGAGTGCTGGCACAAATAGACACAAAATTTACTCACATTTCAGAGCTAGTCCTCTAATCCACAGGTTCAACCTGTTGTAGATATGACACTATCTCAATGTGTTCAAGGTAAAGGGAATAATGTCTATCCTATCAGTACCTGATATGTACAGATCCTATATATGCTCTACCTGCTATATCCACTTGTATCCGACTATGAGGATGGGGGGGGGGGGGGGTGAGAGTTGATTTCAACTTAAAATGTTTGTGACACACATGTCTATAGAATTTCCCCTGTCTTCATGACAGTTATTGAGTATATAATGTTCCAGTTGGCCGATCCCAGGTAATAGCAATTCCCAGAACCAGTTCATGTGTCCTGCACACCTTTGGGTGGGCACCACTATCACCATGGCGGGGAATGATCATTCTTGTACAAAGGGGTGACGTGGACTTGATAAGGTAGGGAAACAATCTCTACCCTTTTGAATCATTCAGGAGGGGGAAGAGCAAGACCATTTTACCAGTTCTCAGCATAAAAGTGTTGGGGGTGGGAAAAGGAATTCTGATTCCTTTACAGAAGGTTGTTGATACATTTTAAAGCAAGGGTTCAAACAGGCATACACCAGCATTTAGAGTCTAGATGCCGATTTACAAAAAGAGGGTTAAAAAAGTAAAAACACTTTTTCAACACCACCACCCCCTGTTAAAAATTGGCCTAGACTCCAGCTAGTTATACAATTCTTTTCCAAATCAGATTTTACCAATAATGGCTGATATAGAAACACCAATTAAGGGAATCTTGTAAACAGCAAAGATGCTGCCCACATCAGAGACATGCTATGACTTGACTTTTCCAATTTTCTACCGGTGGATCATTACCAGAGTTAGACATTAGGCTGGTTGAGGGTGAGGAAATTCTACCAAAAAAAGTAATACCCATTGACTCAGGGTTCCGCTGAGTCAAAGGGAGTCGCCCAGCGACCACTGTTTCCCTCCTTTCAGAAGTACTACCTTTCAGGGCAGCCAGGGAAGCTATCAAGGCAGATGGTTGGGAGCCAATGGGTGGAGAAGATAGATGGCATCATTACAAAGAGATTGATAGCACAACGGAAGATATCTGACATCAATATCATAATTATTGAAAAATACAATACAAGAAGTGTCACAAAATCTTCTGGAATTGTCTGTAATGAAGCCTTGTATAGAAATGTACTGTGGACTAAGTTCCATTGCCACCATGGTTGTATACAGCGCAATGTTAAGTCTATGGAGGGGTCAGGTGAGGTTTTTAAGAGTTTCATCGGCCTTACACCTCTGCATAATAGTATGCCTGTCACTGCATGAAATGAACCAAGTTTTTAGTCCGCGTGGGAAATAGAAACCAGGCTTCAGTGGACGATACCAGTTGTGCATACGTGACAGCGTCATGGACAAAAGGCCTCTGAATTGCAGGGTTAGGTGTTGGGACATGAGTTGGGACTCTCAAGTATTGGGACTCTCGGGTGTTGGGACTCTCAGGCGTCGTGACTCTCAGGTGTCCGGACCTGTGTTCGGACTTCTGCAGGCATCCAGACTTGTGTTGAGATTTCGGGTACTCTGCCAATCAGTCCCTCTTGCCCCATGAACCCTGAGTCACCCTGTGATGTCAGTCACTCTTCCTCTTTGGTTATTGGTAGACCTCCGAAAGACTGCTGGTCTAATAACATGCATGACCTGTTTCCAACACCTGGCGGTACCACAATAGGTTTACCTGGTAAGGGTCTGACCTGTTTAGGATGTATACATTGCAGACATTATTTCGAGTTGTAGATATGAGGGGGGGGGGGGGGGTAGTAAAACTAGATCCCTCGTGAGGCGTTGGGGGTTGCCCTCTATGACAAAAATCCTGCGTGATACAAAGAGCAGCGTTTAATCTGGACCCCATCAGGGACCGTGGGCTGAAATCAACCCCCATAAAGCCTCAACATTTACAGAGAAATGCAATCCAACACAACCAATGTGTATGGTGGAGGGCTATCTGCTTCAGTGGTGCTAACATTATAAGTTGGTAGTGATAGATACAATGCCTCCCAATAAGGTGGAGGGGGTTCATCCATCCTGTGCACAGTCCCTGTACCATTGTCAGAGCCACAACCCCTGGAGGAGGGCCTTGCACTGAGCACATAATACTTCAGTGTTTTCCATATCCACAATATGCATTGTGTCACTTGACCCACGTCCACTGCGGGGTAGAGGCTGTTAAGTGTGTTGCTATTTGAGCTGGTTGCCATTTCTGAAAAGAAAAAAACACTATAAAATAGCATGGTCATGATTATGAAGATATTGTAAACACGTTTCCATAGAAATTAATCATTGACTCAGGGTAAATTATCCCTGAGTAATATTATGTCCACCAATCTTGCATTTTAAGACAAATTTGAGACATGGGAGAATGCTTGTCTTTTAGTTGTTATTCAACATAGACAAACGGGGGAAAAAAGGAAGACATAGGCAAGATCGGGGGACACAATTTTCCTTCAATTTTATTTTTTTAAATCTCATTTTTTCTTTGTGATATTGAGCTGCGATCTTTAACATGTTTTTTCTCTCTTTCGCTATTATGTAAATGTACTAAAACCAATCTACCCTTGGTAACGGGCGACCATAGGTTACAAGGCATTAAATTCTTTGGTGGAAGATAGAAATCATATTTTGAGCCAAAGTTGTGCCATTTCTCTCATCTTGTACCTCTATCTTACTTCAAATACCATCTAACTTCAAAGATCTACCGCCAAGCCGGGCAAAAACTGGGCATGTCCTGTGGTAACACCGTTAGTAACACATTTCAAGAAGTAAAATATAAGCCAAAAGTCATATTATTCTGCACCATCTTACTGCACACACTTCCACAAGCCTCCACTTCAACATGCCCCCCCCCCCAACCTCTGACCTGCAGGAGAATTTGCACTTGACAACCCCCCCCCCCCTACATGAAAAATATAAAAGTCATAATTTTGGGTTTTGGTGAACAGACTTGGTGAACAAGATTTTTTTAAAGTCTCTAGTACAACCCACACTCGCCAGGTCCATCTTGGACCATCTGTGATCATCCAATAGGGTCCATAAAGCATACGTAATTTTTGTACTGCGTAAGATCTCAACTGTCAACGTGTGCAGAGCAAAATTGTACCACCCATATCTTCGCTGTTTATCGTCAGATTGACTCACTTTTTGGTAGGGACAGAAGGCGGTACATGCCCGCAGCCTGCAATTGTCGCCTACACCTACCTATACACCCACAACCACCTGCCCACCCACACCTACCTGCCCACCCACACCCACCTGCTGGCCTGAATGGGAATAACATACATGTATGACACATGACTTGAGGGTACTTTTTAACAAGGAATTAATTTCTGATGCCAGAATTGACCAATGAAAGATTATAAGGGAGTACTATATATAAGTACATAAGTTACATATCCAGCTAACCCTGAGTCATCTGTGAGGCCACTCCAACGCTCAATCTTTTTTTCTTTGATTTAATCATAAATTAAAGTATATAAAATAGTAACCCTTTACCCTTAGTTTCTTGATGTGCCCAGTGTTACTTTGATGTCTAAGCGCTATCTATACACAAATTACTGTCATAGAATTTGAAGAATCTTCAAAATACAAAAGGTTCAAAATACACTAAATACATTTAAAGAGGCAGGGTACTCTCTTGAGAACACCCTGCATCTTTGAATATATTCAGTCTATTTTGAACCTATTCACCACACTTTATGTATAATAAGGAACTACAACACATTTAGAGGGGTTAATAATTATTATTTCAATGGCCTTTCCAGTTTAGAAATGATCATTTCGATGTCAACCTATCCTCTAATATTCATAAATTACTTTTCATATTTACCTGTGGGTGTCAAGAACCAAAACGGTCACGTTACTAAGGTTAGAAATGTAGCATCATAGTAAATATCTGTTCCACATGTTCACATATCCATAATACAAGTTTACTCAAGGGTATTCACTCCTCTGCTGGATACCCTAGTATGTAAACCTTCTCCTAGCTACTGTATTGGTGAATATCTGACCCAAACCTAGCACGACACCAAAGTACCTGGTGAGTGGTGATTTTTACACATAAATCTTATATCCAGCTTAACCCTATATGGACAACATGTTAAACTAACCTGTGTCATCATAATTCACCAATGCAGCACCGACAAGTAACTCGTTGCTCCTGGGTTGGTTTTTGAACTACGTAGGATCGACATGATACATGAACGTAACCCTGGGAAGTCACTTGTATCGTGACAGCAAAGGGCATAACTCGATAAGGCACTAGGCAATCCTTGCAGTTGACAGTGTGACAAGTGGATGAGGAGAAGGGGTTAGGAGGGCAGGGTGGCTCTCGCTTCATTCATGTCAAGCTGGAGATACTGTTCCAGTCCAGTTCTCTCTGGAGTAGAGCATGGCATAGTCCCTGGGGCTAGAGGGCATGGGCATAGTTCCAATGACCCAGTCCACATGGGTAGACGTCCACCTACTTCCCCAATTAAAGGTGGCATAGCGTCCAGGACTGTTGTTAGAAGGATAATCCGGATGCATCTTCACAGAATAACTATGTTAATATTACTTTAGATTTAAATCAATCCTACTGACTTTATCCCTCACTAACATGTATAGAGAAAGTGGGACACTTGATGTGGGGCCCACCATTATGATTCAATCTCTGGAGTTTCGCTTGACCTGTTTAGGGAATAAACATTGCAGGCATCTCGGTGGTCCTTCTGATGTCAGGAGTCACCATGTGAAGGCAATACCCATGGAGACATTAGATCATTCAAAAAGTGGTTTCTCATCACCAACTATATGAGAGGCTTTTAAAAGAAAATTTACCCTCAGGTTAAAATGTATAGGATAATTTTTTTTTTTTGGAAATACAAGATCTCCTATGCTTAAGCACTGGATGGCCGTATTCAATGGCACCATTGAATACGATGTAGGCGTATTCAATGGGCTAAGAAAAAGTAGTTTTCCCTTAATTAAAAGGCTTCAAATAAAAAAATAAACAGAAATGTCAACTACATTGATACCGCTCTGATGTATTTCACTCGTGGGGGCTGGGGCGCATCCCACTCAGCCTGCGGCTTCGTGGGATACTGCCCCAGCCCCCACTCGTGAAATACAACAGAGACGGTATCAATGGGTGTTGGCATTTGTCTATGTATTTCATAACCAAATCTCATATTTTAGTAGTTAGGAATTTATTTATCTTTAAAATTGGGGAAAATGTAAGTTATCTATATCCCACTGCATTAGTTGCAGTATTACCTTTAATTTGATACCAAATATACCAACATATTTTTATCATGTTTTTCTTTTTTTTTAAATAGCAAAAAGAAAAAAAGAAGGTTTTCCTCAAAACCGGATTTCTATGATGCGCACAGTGATGATAAACCATTTTATTTTTTTGAGTGGCCTTATATGGGAGACCACTTCCCGAACCATGCAGTCATAGTCATCAGATGATTCAGGTAGTGTATGAGTAAATCATCACAGGGTAAATAAAGGTGAATAAGCCATAAAGCACATACATGTTAATTCATGGGATTTGATGTAGTTTTTGTATATTCACTCATTCTTTGGGTACAAGATGGTGTAATACAGCACTAAATTCCTAATTTCATATAGCCATGCTGCTCCCACTCAGTCTTCTGAATGATGCCAAACCAAACCATTATACAAAACGGCTATGCTTCAATATCCATGATGACAAACAAATTCTAGTTGAAATTGTATGCACAATATTTCATAAAAGCTGCAAAGAATCAATAGAATGTAAATAAAACATGACATGTCATAGGCGATTCGAATCTGGGTTGACCAACTTGGTGTATGACCCTCTTTCAGATATAGTTTATTGTTTGTTTGAATAGCAATATTTCTCTTATAATCACATCTATCAGTTTAGATAGATACATAATAATTATATTCACCGTTTTCACTTGCATGGACCAGCCACAAAGGTAGGCAATACACAACCTTACATTGCACATAACATTGCATATAATTTATACATAACTTTTCACTGTATACATACTACAAGAGATACATCTTTACGTTGTTGGAGATTTTATTCAGCGTTGATGTAAAGAAATCCAGAGTTGATGAAGGTTTAATGAAGGTGATGCAGAGAGAAATATCGAGTTCCTGTCAGAGTAAAAGAACAATACCATAAAAAAAAACCACATACAGTTATACTTCACATGAATTTGATCACATTCGTGGTAATTAATTTATAATTGATACATATCATGTTATACATTGCTGACATGTATAGCCTATTCATACAACCCGAGTGACAATGTATGAATACTATCAATGTAAGGACAAGTTACTACTGTCTGCGAAACGAAGCACATGTTCATGAAACAGTATACTGGGAAGGCCCGAATAGACCTGAATAGTCACTAGCATCTAAATCCACATGATAGGCAGGTGATCTTGCACCGTGGAAAATTTACTGCACCATCGAATTTGTTGAGGGGGGTCAGTGTCATTACATTTGGCTTTGTCTAGCCAAAATGAAGCATGTAAACACTGAAGCGGCGGGGGAGCATCTACATGTCTGAGAGCAGTACTTCTATTCAAACATATAATTGGGAAGAAGGGAAGGGAGGGAATAACATTAAAGGGGCATTCTCACCACTCGCACTTAACCACATAGTAGACTAGAACAGTACTAGAATTGTAAGTGGCAAACGCTTGGTGATCATGCCACTTTAAGCACCAGGCAATTGTGTATAGCTTCAACATATTGGCTTTGAAATGTGTGTACAGGCAAGGGAAAAGGGTAGTCCAAGGAAAAAGCCAACTTTGAAATTGATGTCATAAGCTTTCCAGTGATATATTACACTAGAAGATATTATTTCTAGTTTTTGAGATATGGCTTCATGAATATGTGTGGGCATCACCCTTTCCAAAATCCCAATAAGGTCTATGTCTCATATTTTCCAAGATATCCCTATTTAATTAGCATTATCCATGATAATTAGAAATTTATGATACATTTTCATTCTTTAAGACATAAAATTCGATCTAGGAATGGTAATTTTATTTTGTTTTCACCATCGCAATCCTCAAAAAGCATTCTATCAATTTATGTCTTAATTTCCTCTATTTGGAATAAAAATCATGTTTCCATGGCAACACATATCAACAAGCACACCCAATTAGGCTTTAAAACGTTCCTTTTACCTTCCAAATATAGAAGCTTTTTACCAAAAATGGAATGTTTTATGTAATCCTATTGAATTCTCCAGAAAAAAGTACCCAAGAACTATTTTTAGCCTAATTCTTGCATTTTAGGCCATAGTGGCGCCCCCTGGTGGCTAAAATCGGAACTAATCCCGCGCGGACTATCCTTTCTGCTTGGCTGCTCACATGTATGTAATATTTCAAATTGAAATCAAGTGATGTGTTATAAGATAAAGCATTCACATTATTATTGCAGTTTACCCTATTCCGACATCTCAATAACCTCATCATATCGAACATTCATTTTCTTTCAATAGTATTCAAACTAAGCCCGTATCCAGGTATCTGGCATTTATTTACGGGAATACAGATAGACAATAACAAGACACCACTGTGTAACACATTTTATATTACACTATCATAACCTCCCTGTCAGAGGGACTACTCCTACAGTCAACCACACCTAATGTTACATCTAGTGTAAATATAGTAGCTACTACAGAGGAATAGGGGGGTGGTGCATCTTCATCTATACTCCTGATACTGGTCGGTTTGGGGAAGTTCAAAGCCTCCTCATAGGGAGGTGGAGGTCCATCATATGTTTTAGTTGAAACCTCTAGATTCTTATTTCTCAAACAGGGTATCTGAGAATGTATCCATGCCCCATTTGCAAAACAGCAGAATAGACATACTAGCACTGCACATAGTATAACAGTAGGTAGCAGCACCCTATACAATGCCACATCATTGAAATGGTTTTCCAGAAGCGTCTTGTTCAAGGTGTTGTTAAAGCGGCTGCTTAAAGTGGCGTTCATTGTGAAAGCCATCAGATCTGAAAACAGATTAATAAAGTACAATACTGTGATAGGTGTTGCATTACACAACTTAAACATAAAAAATCAATGTGTCATTTACTACTGAATTGTATGTACCTATTACACGCATGGTTATATTATGATGAATGTCTGGAACTCTAAAGATAACATCCATGTTTATTTTGAGTAGGACTGATCACATACTCTAACTTAAACTACTGCTCTATAAAATCGGCATACCTTTTAATCATTATGTACTTCAGTTTCAATACCATCAAGTGCTTCCATTGACCTGGTTCATTGCATTGAATCAAATACCAAAGTTTGAATTTAATATTATTTACATACTGTTAGCATTATATAGATTGTATGTGACCTAGCCACTCTGACAAAGAGAAAAATAGAGGAGTCTCAGCCAGTTATAGCCAATTTAATTATAGGCCTATCAATATACTCACATTAATTTTCCCTCATGTTATGTTATCATATGGAATATGTATTGATTGTCTCATTAGATACTGACATGATAAAACCTATAGGAGGGAAATATTTTAATTAAATTGCAAGAATATGATATTCAACAGTCTTTCCACGATCTACTCGCCTGACCGCATGTATACGCATCAGTTTGCCCCCAACCACCGCCCTGTGACAGCATTACATAGGAAATTGTATCAAAATCTCCCCGATGCTCCTTTTGTGGGAGGGATACATGGTAAACTCGGTCAGAATGTAAAGTGTGGCATGTGCTCAAAGAGTGCATGGCTTCTAACCCTGGTTATACAACCTGTCAAAATGAAAGCAAAAGCATGACGTCTTAATTATCAGAATATCTGCTCCTGCAGCCGAGAATGTCATGCCACATTTACCTAACCATTTACATGCTCATATCCAGAAAGTGTCACAGAGTTTAGTGATTATGGGCTGCACAGATTCAACCATACAGGGAATGTATCCCTGAAGATTCCTGAAGATTCGTCATCATGCATCATGGTGACAGCCCTATTCATAAAGGGTTGAACCATGGATAAAATTCTTTTTTGGGTGAAAACCTTCCATATTTTGGGACGTGAGAAGAACGTTTATGGCTTAAATTGGTGTTGTTATGTACATATGTTGGTTGCCATGGAAACACAGTTTTGATTCTACATTAAATAAATTTTAAAATCGATTGACAGAAGGCCTCATAAAGAGTTCTATGTTGAAAACAATATTTAAATAATATTATTATTGTTCAAATGCTGCGACAAAATGTTTGAAAAGTTAGGATATTTAGTAATTATGGTAGTTATGCTAATTACAATAGAGATACATGTATCCCTAAAACAAAGAAACATAGAGCTTATCAGCTTATGGGCATTTGAGATTGGACAGTGCCTACACATATTCAATGAACCAGTTCTCAAAAACTAGATGTGGTACCTGCTGATGACCCCAATCTTATAATTGAAATGTGACCATAGAGGACCCCATTCGCCCGACTGTACACAAATTTGTGTTATCATACTGGACCAAATCTTTTTTATAGCACTTTTCCATAATTATCCCTCTACTGGGTAAAGCTACAAGGGGGGAAAAGTGAGAGTCAACTGGCCTTCACTGCAGTGAGATTCCAGCAGTGTCTGACTCCCGTCCCAGAGAGATTTATGTATTGGGAGTGTATTGACAGTATGGGGCGTATGCTGCATGATTACAGTTACCTGACGGGGTTGAATAGTGCAGGGGGCTGTGTCTCACGACCTTGGGCCAATGTTTCTGTCTCTGACTGGGTGCCATCTCTGACCAGGTGCCGTCTCTGACCGGGTGCCGTCTCTGACTGGATGCTGCTTTGGGAGTTTAGTTCTCTTCTACCAACAGGAGGAGGCTAATTATAATTACATAACAACTGCCATAACGTTTTTACAAATCCTTATATATATATGACTAAAGGTTAACATTTAAATAAGATAAAATTTTGACACCAGGTCAGAGACGGCACCCAGTCAGAGACAAAAACATTGGCCCAAGGTCGTGAGACACAGCCACGGGGATATTGCGCTGTACTGTTAGGGTTAGACAAAGCATGCATTACTCACCTCCTAACGTAATGGTTCTCGACACAGACAAGTTGCCTCAGTTATGAGTATACCAATCACTGCACGGTGTATCCTCTATGTAAGATACACAATCCTTCAGCAAACTCCGTTACACAGCATAAATGCTACTGTTATCAGTATGCAATGAATCCAGTGTCGTGAAGAATGTGTACAGAAGCTGGAGAGTGATACATGCTCTGACACTACCCCTCAGTCCTTCAGTGGGACTCTTACATCTAGCTGATACTCTCTCCTTTAGCCCAACTGCTCCAGTGGATACAGTGAATACCAATGTGGTGTGGCAAAGTTTCCCATTTGTAGTAGTCCGTGGTGAAGAAGTTGGCACCACTTCTCCAACTGTAGACAGAGTGAAGCCTGGGTGCCCCCAACATCACCTCTTATACAACCCAGCCTCCACATGGGGACTTGACTATAGTACAGGTAGGGGGACCACCAGGCACACTGGTAATATTTATGCTCAAGAACTAAGTCAGTAGTGATTGACAACCTATAACCAAGTCAGTATTGGCTAGGACCTTAATCAGCAGTTACATTTTTTTGGGTTCCCCATACAGGTTAATCAATACTGACTATCCCAGGTTAGTCTAGGTGTAGGGTGATAGGTTTATTTAGATTGGTCTTCTTGACTAGGGCATTGGTCATATTTCGTTTGGAATTGTTAGGTAACTAGTCACATGTGAATGTCAGTTCGTCAATTTGACTGATGCATTAGTCAATATCACTTGTAACTTTATAACTAGCCTGGGTTATGCACTACTGACTAAGGTCTTCCACCTAGGGCCAGTACACTGCCCCAGGTAGCTACACACAGGAGTGCCTGGCACCAGTTGTGTCAATATTGTGGCTCAACTCTCACCTCTACTATAAGAATCTCCATGCAGGATGTTAACCCTTTAAGGACGGAATGGCGGGAAATGCAGCGACTGTGAATTACTACAGCATTGGTGCATCGTGACAATATATATATATATATATATATATATATATATATATATATATATATATACATATATATACATGTATATATATATATATATATATATATATATATATATATATATATATATATATATATATATATATATATATTGTCACGATGCACCAATGCTGTAGTAATTCACAGTCGCTGCATTGGTGCACTGCACTATGTTAACACTTCGAGAGTCTGTTGGTCCCATAGGTTTGGCATGATCAATGCGTGAATGCAGCGCTGGCGAGTTACTCGATCGTACCGATGAAGGTCTTACTGCACTAATGCACTATACGACCCTTAAAGGGTTAATGCGGCACTGCTTTAAGGAGTGGCAGCAGCCATGATGTAACGCATCATGTACAGCACGGGCACACAGAGTGGGGTATCCATGCACCACCACATAAAGCTACCCTACTGCTTGGCTGCTGACACTGTCCAGAATTGAGGGGAGAGTATCTCGCGCTCCCAAACAGAACCTTCCGGTCCCTACCGCAAGCCCCACCTGATCCCACTTTTTGTTCATTAAGGTGTGTGCTTCCGTCTTCTCTTTATAGACATATTTGTATGTATATTCTTAAATACACTTCTTGTTTGCTGTGTCTACACTTACTGTTAAAAGTCTCAATAGTAGGACAGGCCAATCTGGATATGGGACACATACATAAACTAGTTCGGGAAATGGTATAATTTCTACAATCTGGTGGTTATTTATGTTATTATATATGATTATTGTTTTTTCCTGAGATATTAAACAAGGGCGTGGCATGACAATTTGCTCTTTGTCTCACTGTATAGTGGTGTAATCGTGATGTGGAAATGTGAAAATGTCTCAAATTAGTACCCATTCTATACGCCAACGTCAACATTTAGGACACTAAAGATAAACTGCATGACAAAATCTCAAGGTCTGCTAGATAAATGTGTGTGTGTACCTATGATGGCACCACACACAGAAATGAGAGCATCACTGTCACCAAAACTACCTAATAACTGGCATACATATATATGACTCCTTCAGAGAAGACCTTTTTTTAAATACCTCTTTTAAGACCAGAGCTAGTGGTGCAGTGGGGATGGTGGCCTCATAGATATACTATTAGCATGTCCCAGCATAGGATCGGGAAAGGGAGTGGAAATTCAAATAACTGTATAGGAACTCGGTTGTTCATAGCATCAACTTAAATTTGCAAACGTTTAATATAGTAAAGATTTTCTGAATGTTTGTATGAAAAATGGCCAGAAATATTTGTAAAGGTTCTGTCAAGACCGTGAATACAAAGATTTCCAATCTTTAGATTCACGTTTAGGAAGTTACGAAACATATTTTTACAAAGAAAGGAAAATTATTTAGCGTGTTTTACTTTTGCAAACTATATGCACACCTGAATAAACACTTTCTTTGCCTTTTTCTTTCGAGTTTGCACTCTCTTGGACATTTTCCGGATTTCTGCAGATGGGGTTGACATTGGTTTATTTTAGGAAGTCCCAACGCGAGCTTCCTCCCAAATATAAACAAGCACACGTAGATACACACACAGGTCTTACTCTCCCACAGCCACGTCGCTGCAACCCTCTCAGTGTCTCACTCCATGGTATGGGCCGTATCTCCATACTCCCATCTTTAACGCAGCTGGGCCATTTGCTGCCACCTGATGGAAAGTATAAAAATCACAGCCTCCAAACAGGAGTTGGCGTAGAAAATGCTGCCCCTTTTGAGTGAAAACGCCGCATGTTGATATAGTTTAATGGCGGGGAGGGCAATAAACTTATATTCCATACAGAGGGTGAGGCTTAGAAGGTTTTCATTCAAAATATCCCCATCGCTTCGTTATTGACTCAGGGTAAACTGAGTAATACATAATGACTAAACCATGGTTTCAAGACGTTTTTGTTACATGGGAGAATGTCTATCATTCAGCCTGTGTTATAGATAGACATCAGAGAACCAAAGGGATAGATGGGCAAGGTCGGGGGACAAAATTTGATGTTTCCTTCAAAAAGAAATAAAATATCTCTTTTTTTCAATGTGATATTGGGCTGCGATCTTTCGACATGAATTTCTCTCTTTCACATAAACTCTTAAGTACTGTTAAATTGCTCCCAGTAAACAAATAATGTTATACACCATATTATAACGTTATATAACATTATATGTCAATGTTTTTCTAAAGCTCTTTAGTATGACATAACGTTATGTAAAGTTCAAAACATTATTTTGACGTAAAATAACGTTTTTTTGTTAGCTGGGCTACCCTCTTAATGAAAGGCACATAGGGATCAATGTTAAACCAAAGATAAAAATCAGATTCTTGGCCACACTGCCTCATATTTCTCTCTTTACATACAGGAATGCCATCTTCTACAGTAGAAATACCCTCATATACACAGAAAAAACCCATCTAGGTTCTTTTTTGAGTTCATAAAGTGTTTATTTCATAAGATGGTTTTCTTAAACACAGTACAATTTAAAGAGACATGTATTAATGTATGGGTGATGTTGTTTCCACATATTATCACAGATGTTCAGTGATGTCTCTGGATGAAGAATGCATACAATAGATTCCAGTTTACATGGCCTCAATATTACATACACTCGCTTTGTTGACATACAGTAAATGCTTTACATCTGAATAGAAACAATATTACGAGATATTATTAAAGATGTGAATCAGAGCACTTATCAGTTGAGCCTTGACTACTGTCATGGTATTCCAGACACAATATAGATATCGAAGCGCACGGTAGAGGTACAGTCATTGATTTACACATGGTGACATCATTCCGGTCACATTAACTTACCATACTGAGATATTTCAACCAGAGGTACACAATTATTCATATAGTGCATAACATAATGTAATAAATTACTGGTAGTTCCAGATTTGTCAAATCTGTATGATCAGGTAAAAGTTATTATTAATGATAGTATACATGTAAACAGTGTGTGGCAATTTCAGCCACAATACAGATTATCGGTTAAACAAATGGCAATAGTAGGGCATTATTTCAGCAACCTGTTATTGAGGCATCGAATGATGGTCCCCAATGCCTTACTTCTGAACACTTCTCTAGAGGTTGATGTTCTGCAA
The DNA here is from genome assembly GCA_947462335.1 of Harmothoe impar. Lineage (NCBI taxonomy): Eukaryota > Metazoa > Annelida > Polychaeta > Phyllodocida > Polynoidae > Harmothoe > Harmothoe impar. Next base: position 29,936,150 of record OX381707.1, read on the forward strand.
GACACATTGAGTTTATTCCAGAATTCCTTTATTCCTTTAATTTAAATTTAATCTAAATGAACCAGGAGAGGTGCAAGCGAGGCTAGCGCATGCCACATGTCAAAGAGTGGCGCCCCATGAACGGCGTCTGGTCGTTTCCTGCGCTGCTGTGAGGGTATGGATGCTTCAGCCACTGGCACTCCTTCTACTGCGCGAGATGTCAACGTGTGCAGACAAATTTGTACCACCCGTATCTGTGCCGTTTATCATCCGATCGACTCACTTTTTGATAGGGACAAAAGGTGGTACACGCCCGCAGCCTGCAACTGTTGCCCACACCCAACTGCACACCCACATCCACCTGCTCTTCCACACCCACCTGCTCACCTACACCCACCTGCTGGCCTGAAATGGAATAACATACATGTATGACACATGACTTGAGGGTACTTTTTAACAAGGAATTCATTTCTGATGCCAGAATTGACCAATGAATGGTTCTAAGGGAGTACATAATAAGCTCCAGCTCCAGCTTACCCTGAGTCATCTGTGAGGCCACTCACACGCTCAATCTTCAATTTATTTGCACTCCCTGAACAAACTCAAGGAGAGGGGTCAGTCTCTCACGCACTAATTTTGGTTTAACTATTTCTGTATTTCCAACATACTTCACAGGATCAAGATGGTGTCTGAGGCAGACTGTTTCTGCAAAGTCTTCCTGGCCCTTGAGAAGGTCCTAGACAAGGAGGACCTCTTCATGCCCTTATCACAGAAGGCACTGCAGGAGGTGGATGCAACAGAAGCCCTAATGAAAGAACTGTCCCAAAAGGGCAACGAGCAGTCTAAGATAGGCTTTGGTGCAGCGCGTGATGGGCCCTCAGTGGGGGCAGAAGGGGACCGGCCCAGGCTATTGATGATGGCTGGTTCAGGGACAGGTATAATGGAGGCAGGGATCCTAAACCAGCATAATGGGCCTGTGGGGCCCTTATCCCTCAAACGAGCCCTTAACCCTCAAACGAGTATCCATTTGAGGGTTAAGGGCACACCACAGGCCCTTATCCCTCAAATATGGCGTTAAAGCACAAACGGCCTTATCCCTCAAACGGCCTTATCCCTCAAACGGCCTATAGTTGTCTAATATACATAACTTGCCTGAAACATCAACTTGCCCTTATCCCTCAAACGCTATATAGTGATCCTATAATACTACCTTTCCTGAAATATCAACCTGCCCTTATCCCTCAAACGCTGTATAGTGATCCTACTTACCTAACTTGCTTTAAACATCAACTTGCCCTTATCCCTCAAACGCTATATAGTTTGTGGGTTAAGGCTGTTTGAGGGATAAGGCCGTTTGAGGGATAGGCCGTTTGTGGGTTAAGGCCGTTTGAGGGATAAGGCCATTTGAGGGATAAGGCCGTTTGTGCTTTAAGGCCATATTTGAGGGATAAGGGCCCGTGGTGAGCCCTTATCCCTCAAACGGTTGCTCGTTTGAGGGTTAAGGGCTCGTTTGAGGGATAAGGGCCCAACAGGGCCTCATATGTGTTTTAATTGGACATATTTGGCTTGTATTCATCACAAAACAGGATTGGATCAGGATTGCCAGCGTGGACCCAGATGGGCAGAAATGATGGTGTTGTGTGCCAAAGTGGGTTGGATCTTTAGATCTGGATAAGTCCATGAATGACCCATTTGACAGCCTAGATGAAACCCATATAAGATACTACACTGATAATAATGGACCTGGAAATGTTAGTCACTACGGACTACATTTCTATAGTCACATGAATGTAGCAAAAACGACTATACCAAGTTAGTCACCTATGTCTATAGTAAGTTAGTCATATAGTCAACCTATAGTCAGCCGTTAAATCGGCTGATTTAGGCTATATAGTCAAGTGACTATGAATTTAATGGTTTCATGGTCTAAAGTAGTCACTATGACTAATAGATATAGTCAATCATGAGACATAAGGGACACTTAAGTACTGAAGGCAGGTCAAGGTTCAGCAGGGTAGACTTGGCTAGGATAAGGCAGGCCAGGGGACAGGCTAGGATAAGGCAGGCCAGGGGACAAGCTAGGATAAGGCAGGGCAGGGGACAGGCTAGGATGAAGCAGGGCAGAGACAGGCTAGGATAAGGCAGGGCAGGGGACAGGCTAGGATGAGGCAGGGCAGGGGACAGGCTAGGATAAGGCAGGGCAGGGGACAGGCTAGGATAAAGCAGGGCAGGGACAGGCTAGGATGAGGCAGGGCAGGGGACAGGCTAGGAAAAGGCAGGGCAGGGGACAGGCTATAATAAGGCAGGGCAGGGGACAGGCTAGTAAGATAGGGCAGGGCAGGGCAGGGACAAGCTAGGATGAGGCAAGGCAGGTAACAGGCCAGGATAAAACAGGGCAGGGGACAAGCTAGGATATGGCAGGACAGGGGACAAGCTAGGATAAGGCAGGGCAGGGACAAGCTAGGATGAGGCAGGGCAGGGGACAGGCTAGGATGAGGTAGGACAGGGGACAGGCTAGTAGGATAGGGCTGGGGCAGGGACAGGCTAGGATGAGGTAGGGCAGGGGACAGGCTAGGATAAGGCAGGGCAGGTGACAGGCTAGGATAAGGCAGGGCAGTGGACAAGCTAAGATAAGGCAGAGCAGGGGACAAGCTAGGATATGGCAGGGCAGGGGACAGGCTAGGATGAGGCAGGGCAGGGGACAGGCTAGTAGGATAGGGTAGGGCAGGGAAGGGACAGGCTAGGATGAGGTAGGGCAAGGGATAGGCTAGGATAAGGCAGGGCAGGTGACAGGCTAGGATAAGGCAGGGCAGTGGATAAGTTAGGATAAGGCAGACCAGGGGACAGGCTAGGATAAGGCAAGGCAGGGGACAGGCTAGGAAAAGGCAGAGCAGGTGACAGGCTAGGATAAGGTAGGCCAGGGGACAAGCTCCCCTCAGGTGACAGGCCAGGATAAAGCAGGGCAGGTGACAGGCTAGGATAAGGCAGGGCAGTGGATAAGTTAGGATAAGGCAAACCAGGGGACAGGCTAGGATGAGGCAGAGCAGGTGACAGGCTAGGATAAGGTAGGCCAGGGGACAAGCTCCCCTCAGGTGACAGGCCAGGATAAGGCAGGGCAGTGGATAAGTTAGGATAAGGCAGACCAGGGGACAGGCTAGGATAAGGCAAGGCAGGGGACAGGCTAGGAAAAGGCAGAGCAGGTGACAGGCTAGGATAAGGTAGGCCAGGGGACAAGCTCCCCTTAGGTGACAGGCCAGGATAAAGCAGGGCAGGTGACAGGCTAGGATAAGGCAGAGCAGGTGACAGGCTAGGATAAAGCAGGGCAGTGGACAAGTTAGGATAAGGCAGGGCGGTGGACAAGTTAGGATAAGGCAGACCAGGGGACAAGCTAGGATAAGGCAGGGCAGGGGACAGGCTAGGATAAGGTAGGCCAGGGGACAAGCTAGGATAAGGCAGGGCAGGTGACAGGCCAGGATAAAGCAGGGCAGGGACAGGCTAGGATAGGGCAGGGACAGGCTAGGATGAGGCAGGGCAGGTGACAGGCTAGGATAAGGCAGGCCAGGGGACAAGCTAGGAGGAGGCAGGCCAGGGGACAAGCTAGGATAAGACAGGCCAGGGGACAGGCTAGGATAAGGCAGAGCAGGTGACAGGCTCCTGTGTAGGCCAATCATGCTCTGTCAGTCTAGACATGTATACACTGTATTGCTATATTATCTAAATTGGAACAAATTACCATGATAACTCTATCAAACATGAGAACTCATGCACCCTATAACATCTTAAGTTGTCATAGTCAACTGTAACATAACATATAACAAGCAGGGATATCCATAGAACATTGGTTTAGGAGAGGATGTGCTTACCTGAAGTCCATGGACCATTCAAATTTGAATCCTAACTGTTTCCTGTGCACACATTCCTGTGACATCATCAATTTGTGTGGTCCACATATAGTCACTCCTGACTATCTTTATGACTAATATGTGACTAAGTTTATAGTCCCCTGACTACGGGGGTCAAAATATGATGGTATAGTCAGTACTGACTATAGGTTTTATTATCAGTATACTCATTAAGCCACTGTGACCACCTCGCAGACCACAGTGGGTGGTGCAATTTCAGACACCTTTTATTCTGAGACAAATGAGAGCCATAACAATAAATGATAAATAAGTGTGTCATATAAAAAGAAAAAAATACCGTATTCGACGTGATAAGCGCACACCCCCTAATAAGCGCACACCCACCATTTTTGGCCGATATTTAGAATACAAATAATAAACAAATAATTAACAAATAATCAAAGATATCTCAATTTACTAAAAGGTGTCCATGATCATTTTTAAGCGCACTGTGCGCTTATTACTTCGAATACGGTAATAATGTGATATATATACTCCATTATGATAATGACATTGTCGTTTCCTCTTGCAGGTGAAGAAAGATGGCAGTGCCATTTACTTGGATGCTATGTTTACTGCAGGTCGCTTCAAGTATGGACTTGCAAGTTTCCTGACAGGTGAAAATGTAAGAAATGACAACAATCTTGAGGCTTCTTTCATCTAGATATCTCGAATATACGATTCAAAACTCAGCGATGTTCAGTTTGCTCTGAATATATTTAGATACATATCATGTTGATTGTATCCAAACATGATATTAAGATGATGTTACACATCGTTCTGTGCCACTTGGAGGCTCAAAGGTCTTAAATGGTACATAACCAAAGCATAGTGCACAGTATGGACAGACTATAACATACAGGAGATCTGTGCCTATCTAGCATGAGGCTTCTTATCGCACAGTGTCAGGTTTTTCCCAAAAAATATTTGGCAAATATATTTATTTGAAAAAAGGGTATACCCTTTTTAACTGACCACAAATCATTTCTCTAATATTTGTATTTCTATGGGTTTCTGTGCTATAGGACTAAAAGAAGCTTGTATCTATGGCAGAAGAGTCAGATGGTAAAACAGTGGATCTTTGGGAATCTGACTCAAATCCAAACGGACCATCTGAGGAAGACAGTGTGTATGGCAGCTTTGGAGAGGGACACTTTGTCCACATCACATTATGTCATCAAAATATGCCACCCGTTATGATTAACCATTTAAGGACCGCAGAGTAATTTAATACATTATGCTCCTTCTCGTTAGGAAGCATAAATGCAGTTCCGACAAGTAACTCCTCAGTGATGCACAGATTAGTATACCTGATAGAAGGATATGAACTTCCTGTGGAGGGACAGGAACAGTATGGATCACACTCCCGCAAAAATGACCCCGCCCTCCCCCCAGAATTGACCACTTCCTAAATAAAATGAATTAAAAGGGACAATGATATCCTTATGTTGTCTTTAGAGGCAGCTAAGAGGACAGACCTGGCGTTCTGTGGCAATATGTTATGGGAGCCTTCCTCATGACTCCCAAAGAAGATGAAGGTACATCCTGAACCAGGGAACCACTGCACATGTGTTATACCAGGGCCCTGCAGGACCATGGTCATACTGATAGCTGTGATATGTAATGATAACACGTTAGTAGCATGGCCAGCAACGTGACCAGGGTCCTACATGAAGTCAAAATGCATGGATTCCAAAGAAAATAGAAATGGTTCATAGTTATGGTAAATTAAAAATTATATGCAACAATCCATCCCGTGAATATCGGCAATAACTTTAGGTAACCTGCTGTATTTTCACCTACTTTATGATACCTACTTACAGACTGTGCATACATAGATACAAACATTTGCTTTATTCAGATGGTCGATATGATACAAGTCATATAAGAAGTGTGTCATACTTTATAATAGCATTGGTATAACATACTCAATATTTCGGAGAAGACTAGTATTTTAAGCAAATCAAAGTATCACCCCTATTCATCCTTACTCTTATTTTCAATAGCATGATCCAACAGGTCATATTGACCTCGATCAATTTCCCCGAAGATTTTACATTGGGGCATGCCATTTGAGTAGGTGTAAGATGCTTCATCCATGGCAGCAGTGAGGAAGCTAGCATGTAAAGCTAGGTTCATTATTTCATAGGGCCTAAGGTCATCATTGATAACCAAGAAATGTCATTCTTAGGGCGATATATGAATAAACTATACAACCTATCCTCTAGGTAATTGTTAATATCTTTGTTGTCTTGATGGTCAGTGTTTCAATTCCTAAATGACACAGAGTATTATCTATTAATATATTAGCTATAGAGTAGATTATACCAAAGGATAAGTGTAGCAAATATCTATGGTGTCTAGGAGTAGGACAAATCATGGTAGCTATGATACGCACAACCAACCTAGCTTACGCAAATGCACAGACAAACCTTTGCAGGGAGTCTTAAACCAGTCTTACAACCTGATTTTAGGTCTTGATAATACCATAGGCATAGATGGCACCACTATATATTATATGCAGTCTTACTCTGGTTCCTTACTCATGGGGGGGGGGGGGGGGGGCTCTGCCCCCAACCCGCCCCCCCCCCTTATTTAGATGGTATTAAGACTTTAATAACAGGTTGTAAAACATTTGTAGGACTGGGTTAAGACTCACTGTAAACGTTTGTCCATGCACTTGTGTGAGCTAGGTGCCATCCGTCTATAATACAGGATTGATGTTGATGATGGGGTGGGGGATACATGTATGATAAGGTGAAACATTTCTACTATCAGGTGTATTCGCTACATGAGTACTGGATGATCATAAAACAGAATGAAATGTAACTGATACAACAGACACGAAGGATCTGTGGTCTATCTTCAGATGATTATACAATAGTCCTAGATGATTATACAATAGGCCTAGATGATTATACAATAGTCGTCCTATACTAAATCGGTATGAGGCTGGGCAGCCATGCACTATCATTGTGGTGTATAACAAGGGGCCTTGGTTCATAAGGTAAGTCTGTTATACAGTTTGATCCGTATTTCGTATCAGGAGCTAACAGGTTGCCTTTCCTGATGCAGTCTGACGGTATTGAGAGGTTTGCATATTGTAGGATTCGTCAGGAAGCATCATGCATACAACTTTTAATTTTTTTAGATTTCATTTACTCAATTTTGAAGAAAAGAGGCTCCCCAAATGAGCTGTATGGACTGCTTGATTGATAATATATGTCATTTCCCCATTTCTGTGCCTGTTTGACCAGGAATAAATGATAAACCATGTAAGAACATGTTCGTTTTTTTTGTCATAATCGCTTTATGTTTGTCTCATGTCACACAAAACCAGGCATATTTCAATTATGATAGTTGGCTTTTATAGCAGATGAAATTACAATATAGGTCGGAATCCACTAGAGGAACACTGCTAGCTGCGAAGCGTCCCTATTCTTTGAACCCTTTGTTTTAGCATGTTTTGCATGGTTTTGCAGGAGTGTCGCCCTAAGTGTCAGTCTTGTTGCCTTATTCATGACGTTGTTGTTTTTTGTATCTAGGCCTATAACTTATATTTATTGATGGTCAGTGCCCTAAGGAAATCATGGTGGGTCATCTGATAAATCCATAGCTATATACTAACAAAGAATATATCAGTAATTCCGTAAGAGTCTTGCTATCAATTGCAGGTCTTTATGACAACCATGATGTCTCCAAGAACATGTCTGCCCCTATTGTGTCTCCTTCTGCTGATAGGAGGAACAGTGGGGAGAAAGTTCACTGAGGAGGAGAAGAAGGCTATGCGTGATGGAATCGAGGCAGGCCAACGAATAAGCAAAGCATTAAACACAGCTAGATTCAACACTGCCATGGATGAGACGAAAAAATGGATTCCAACCTATTCAAGTGGCATGAGCTCAAGTGTACAACAGATTTGATCCTGGAGGAAGTTATCAAGGGCTTTACACAGGTCAATGCACGGCTTGATGTCATCATCACTCAGCTTGGGGAGATCACGAAACTCATTAAATGGGGTGACATGCAGGTCAAGTTTCAGGATATTGAGTACAGGATTCGTCTTATGGACCAGAACCTCCAAATTGCTCTCAGTTCACCTGACAGGAGCGCTGGTGTTGCGAGATTCATCCGAGTATATAATGCTGAGTACAGTAATGCTGGGTTTGCTCTTTATGATGCTATTGCCAAGAATGACCAGGTATTTAGCAGGAATCTTCTCTCTGCTGGCAGCAAGTTCTCAGATCAACACCGCAGGAAGGTACAGCAGTTCAGCAGGGGCCTGACAGGTTTAGTGTTGAAGGCTGCTGCTATTGAGATTGCCTACGACAAGCTCACCAAGATCAACATTGGACAGAAGGCTATCTGGGATGACCGAGTGAAGCAATGCACAGATGCAATGAAGAAAATGGACAAGCACCTTGAAGCAACTGCATGGAGAAGGCAGGCCAAACTTGATGTTGAGAAGAAAGGCTATGAACACAAGGATGAGAAGAGTGATGCAACGTTCACAACAAACGTCTACAATTTCCTAGTCGAGAAATACTACTGGCGTCATTGGATTGTTGTCGCTTATGACAAACGTGCAAAGAGCTCCGGTGCGCATGCCAGTCAGTTGTCATCAACATCCATTGCAAGTTTTGGAAAGTACAACCGCAACTTCATTGTCTCCTCAAGTCACCCTCGGGACAAAACATGGAATGTAAGAAGGGCCAAATCGTACATCCGTAACTACACATGCAAAGCTCTGCCCCATCTTTGCCACAGGGGGATGGCCAACTGGATGATAAAGCTATCACCAAAGTATGGACAAGCGAAAATCATTGTTCGGCGTAAGACTCGCGTTACTATCAAGTGTAGAAAGGCACACTATGCATGGGGCTGGGCAAATCTCAATAGGCGCACTCCTGGAAAGTATGCTAGCTATCAAATGATCTACTTTGGATAATTCTTTAAGTAGAGGTGTTGCTAGGAGATATTGAGAATAAATACCGAAAAATGTGAAATTTATATTTCTTTGTTATTACTTTAATCTTGAATGATACTAAAGGTTATATGGATATGAATTTATTAAAAACATTTCTATTCTCTTTACTACAGGATCCAATTGACACTGAGAAAGGTGATTAACATTATAAATAGGGGTATAATGATATGACATGGCAGTGTGTGAATTAACTATATCAGTCCAGTTAGGGATAAGAATTTGTGGACAGTCGAGGGAAAAGGGTCCTCCAAAGGTTAAACTCAATTATAAAATTGAGGTCATCAGCTTTCCAGTGATATATTTCATTAGCAGGTACCACTTCTAGTTTTTGAAAACTGGCTCCTTGAATATGTGTGGGCACTGTCCAATCTCAGATGCCAATAAGCTCTATCTTACTTTGTTTTAGAGATATCTCTATCTAATTAGCATAATTATGAAAATTCCCAAATATCCAAACTTTTTCAAACATTTGGTCACAGCTTTTAATCTTAAAATGGGATTTACATTCCGTTTTCAGCATAGAAATCTTTGTGGTGCCTGTAATCATTATTTTTTTGAAAAATTCAATTTAGAATGAAAATTATGTTTCCATGGCAACCAACAAGCGCAAAAACACCGATTTAGGCCCAAAAACGTTCTTTTTACATTCCAAATATGGAAGGTTTTCACTAAAGTTAGAATTTTCTAATGTGGTTTATTGTATTCTCCATCAAAAAGTAGTATAGAACCATTTTTATGATATTTTGAACATTGTGGACTATATAGAGCCCCCTGGTGGCCAAAGTTGGTACTAAAAATCCCCCGCGGAGGTCCCTTTTCCCTTGTTGATCCACATTTAGTTAAAATAGGAGAATTCATCAATTCTGAATTTTTGCCACCAGGTGATTCTGTGTACCTACGTGATTCAATATCTACTTCATTCAAAAACTGTCATGAAGCATGTTCAATAGAAAAACAAGGCTGTGTCTCACCAGATCAGGCCAATGTGAACGTCTTTGACCAGGTGCCATCTTTGACCAGGTGCCATCTTTTGCCGGGTGCCATCTTTGACCAGCCAACATTAAAAAAAAAAGAGGTCAAAGAAAACACCCAGTCAAAGACGTTCGCATTGGCCCGATCTGGTGAAACATAAATGCTTGAACTGGTACAGGTGCCATTATAAGGACCTGCTCTGACACCGAACGGCAGTTCAGGTTTGGATCTCGAAGACGATGGTTACAAGACTTAACTGGTGTGGGCTGACACATGCCTAGGCAATAAAGAGCTTGTTAATCATAACTGGCTATGTTCTGTGGTGCCTATTAGCTTATGGTAAACGCTAATAGCCCACCTCTTTCAAAATTTGAATCATTAGGGCCTAAACATAACAAAAGTAAACACAAAGACCTTTTTAAAATGATATTTTTGATGAATTTTTAGCCAAATTAGGAAGTTAGCGCTCATGGCTTCTGATTTATGGACCGTCCTTTTAAAAGGACAATAGGTACACATGGGTTCATTATTCTTTTTTTTTGCATGTGACAATGATAGCTGGATGGATGCACATAAAATGATAATAACCTCAGTAAGGGATGGCACTAGTGCCATTCTTAATTGTAGATATAATGTTTTCAATTGTGCATGAATTCATATTGCCTAGCAACCGCATTTGAGAAAAATGTCATGCCTAGCAACCAGTTTGCCGGATGGCCCTAAGAGAGCTTTAGACACACTTAACCCTTTAGATACATCTAACACCAGTTTGCCGACCCAGGGATAATCATGATACTTATTCTACTTGCTTTGAATCAATATGTTGCCCATCCATGACATTCAAAAACATTCTGTGCCTAGCAACAATATTTATAGATAGCATGAACTGGAGACTAGGCCTACTTGTGCTTCATGGTAAATATAGTCTGCGGTTGAAAGTACTGGGGTAGTTGTATGTAGACATGACAGATCCCACATAAATGATTGCCCTACCCATATATTAATGTAGTATAAAGATGATTTGACTATGGCATGATAAGCATATATCATGTATCCATAGGGAAAAAAAGTAAGTCAAGGTTTAATAGCCTTCCTTGAAGAGCACATTGACTTTCAGTCCTATTTTAGGGGTAGTTTACATGTAGACACGACAGAGCCCATACTTCCACTGGTAGCCCTCATGCATTATAATTTAACTACTTATTATAACATCTGAATAATTATGCCCTAATATCAAAGGACTATGCTTGTTAGTAACAATATTCTACTGCAGTCATAATATAAATATATTGCCCAATATCTATATGTAGACACAACAGAGCCCCTGTAGACATGACAGAGTCCCTGGGTAAAAAGGTACTAAGAGTATACATTATGTACATCTCAATCTTTTTCAAGCATATTTAGCATTTATTATTAATATTTAAGAAAGAAATTGTTGGCAATTGTGGCCTGATAGATCAGAATGCTTTGTCAGAATGCTTTATCATGTAGACACGACAGAGCCCCTCCATTTACACATTTCAATAAACATAGGGTAGGTTCACCCTGAGTCAAACTCATACCTTGAGTCAACCACTTTTGACATGAAATTACAAGTTCAGTATGCATCTGGTGACAATAAACTCCCCCTGATTTAAAATTTGAAGTGCTTTCCAAATATGTACTGCACATTGCATCCGCATCATCACTCTTTTTCATACTGTAAAATCAGTCAGAAGTACCCCTGTTTGATCTGTTGTGACAAACAGAGAATGAAAATCTCTCCACTGTTCATACTCTTTGGTAGTTGATTTGAAGTATTTGTCCCTTTCATACCCAGTGTCGATCGGTTTTGTGAGCTGGATATGTATCTAAATTAGGGTGAAAAGGGGCAATTCTGAATACTCTGATAAATCATGGAATTAAAATACTGTTAACTGATATATGGCACTGTAAGACATCATGAATATTATCCTCCAGAGCAATACCTAAAGTTTGGTTCAATTATGAATGATATGCACAAAAGACTCTAAGAGCAATTAGACCTGAAAGATAGCTCATGAAAAAATATAGACCAGACTGGTTGAAAGTGGTGAACCTACCCTACCATGTACAATGAATCCCCACCTTATTTTAGCCCTTCTAACACAATTACCTCATTACCTCATTAATATGCACGGGAATTATACCATGATATTATACATATACAAGGTTACATACTTTAGAAAAGGGGCTCTGTCGTATCTACATGCCAGCTAGTGCCCCCACATATAATCCTGTACTGTAGATTTAATAATGACATTTAACCTACCCAAATATATGGTCTCTAATCCCTTACACCTATACTATATTTACCAAAAAATAGTTCACCCTACTCAAAGATTTATTTTGGAGCCCACTATCAGCTCAAATCCCGATGATCCATGACATGTGGTCATAAACCATAAAACACATTCTCTAGGTAAGTGCTAATGATATATTTGTTCTCTTGATAATCAATGTTTCAATTCCCACTTGTGATGTTTTCATAGAGTACATTAAACCAAAGTTTAAGTATTGCAAATGTGTATTAAACCAAGTATGATGGCTTTGATAAAGGCTTGATAATTGGGGGGGGGGGGTAATTATATGATTAGGGAAACATAATCTACCATCAGGTGTCTTACACGAGTTGTCATAGATTAGAATGGTCTTCTTTTGTAATAATATATCAAAGCAACCACAAAGAGAATCCCAAAGGAGGTCAAAGAACAACACAATAACATGTGCATTATCTAGTTGCATCAGTGAGACACAGTCACCTGGCTCTGTGGTCTAGCTTTCCATGATTGACTCAGGGTTCCGCTGAGTCTAAGGGAGACGCCCACAGACCATTTTTTCCCTCATTTTAGAGGTCCAACTTTCAGGGCAGGCAGGGAAGTCATCAAGACAGGTGGGTGGGAGCCAATGGGTGGAGAAGATAGGTGGCATCAATATGAGGAGATTGATATCACAACAGAAGAAATCGTACATCAATATCATATTGAAAAATGCAATACAAAAAGTGTCACAAAATTTTCTGAAATTGTCTGCAATAAAGCCTCTATGTAAATGTACTGTGGACTAAGCTTCATTGCTCACATGGTAGTATACGATTCTATGTTAAGTCTATGGGACGCTCAGGTGAGACACTTTTTTTAAGATAAAATTATCATGCATTAAACTGCATGATATCTGAGACCGATTTTGTCCGCACGGGAAAGTGAAGCTAGCAAGAGTGAACGCTGCCCACTGCGCATGCACAGACAGGAGGTGGACAAAATACACTGTCATTGTACCGCGGGCTGGACACGGAGGGAAGAATCACACAAAAAGACAAAGGACTCTCGGGCGTTCGGACTCTCGGGCGTCCGGACTCTCAGGCGTCCGGACTCTCGGGCGTCCAGACTCTTGGGCGTCCGGACTCTCGGGTGTCCGGACTCTCAGTCGGGTGTCCAGACTCTTGGGCGGGCGTCCGGACTCTCGGGCGGGCGTCCGGACTCTCGGTCAGGGGCGTCCGGACTCTCGGTCAGGGGCGTCCGGACTCTCGGTCAGGGGCGGGTGATCAGGAAAAGGGAGAAGGGGAAAAGGGAGATGGGGAAAAGGGAGAAAGGGAGAACAGGAAAAGGGAGCGGGGGCGGGGGGACCAGCAAAGGGAGAACGGGAAAAGGGAGAACGGGAAAAGGGAGAACGGGAAAAGGGAGAACGGGAAAAGGGAGAACGGGAAAAGGGAGAACCCGAAAAGGGAGAACCCGAAAAGGGAGAACCCGAAAAGGGAGAACCCGAAAAGGGAGAACCCGAAAAGGGAGAACGGAGTGTCGCTGCTGACGCTGCGACCGACTTGCTTTTTTGTCAACACGTAAAACGTTGGTTACGCGCTGCAGGGCGCTGACGCACACACCCACCTGCATGCCCACACCCACCTGCTTGCCCAAACCCACCTGCTTGCCCACACCCACCCATCAAAATCATCTGCAACGCACGCCGCCCCGTGGCCGACCAACACGGCGAAACAGAAACGAAGATGCTGTCGTAGTTTACGCTCAGACAGAGTCCAATTGGCCGAGACGTAAAGCAGCGTTCATGGGCTGGCAGGTGACAACGCCCACAGCCACCTGCTTGCCCCTAACCACCTGCTTGCCCCCAACCACCTCCTTGCCCACAGCCACCTGCTTGCACACAGTCACCTGCTCGCCTGAAATGAGATAATCTACATGTGTGACACATGACTTCAGTGTAGTCTTTGACGAGGACCCTATTTCTGCTGTCAGAAATGAGAAATAACGTATTGTACTCAAATTAGATCACTCATTCGACTTTCTAATGACTCTCGGTCGGACATCTGTACTCTCGCTCGGGCGTCCGGACTCTTGCTCGGGTTTCCTGACTCTTGCTCGGGCGTCTGGACTCTCAGTCCCCCTTGCCCCTTGAACCCTGAGTCGCCCTGTGATGTTGGTCACTCTTTCTCTTTGATTATACAATAGTTCATGTTAAGTATAAAGGCATGAGGCTAGACAGTCATTGTCATTGTGGTCCATCACGTGGAGCCTTGGTTCATAGGGTAAGATTGTTTAACAGTTTGATCAAATATTTGGATTGGGAGCCTTCTGATCGCCTTTTCTGACATTCAACAATCTGACAGTAATAAGATGTTTTAATATTGTCAGATTGCATAAGTTATACGTCGCCTGGTTGTTGGGCCTATTGTTCTTACTGTAGCTCACATCCCATATTCTCCAACCACCAGGAGCTTATTTGCAGCGTGAGCAGAACTTTGGGATGCCCTGAGCAGAGCACGCACGGGTTAGCTCTCCCAAGTGAGAGGACAGACGTTCAGAGCGTTATCTTAATAAGACTTTTAAGACAGTCTGAATAGTCTTAACTTTAGTAGAGGCCGCTTATGTCATTAAAAATAAATAATATTTTGAAAGTATTACTATTACGACTAGTATGTAATGGGGGGCTCTGCCCCCCAACCCCCGTTTCTTTTTCTTCTTTTTCTTCTTTTCTTCTATTAGAGACATCCTGAGTTCCTCTGAGCTGGTTGCTGGCTTGAAATGATTTATTTTTAATGATAAGAGCGGCCCTGGGTAAGACACTGAATTAAGACTTTAAGATGTCTTATTAAGATAACGCTCTGAACGTCTGTCCTCTCACTTGGGAGAGCTATCCAGTTTTTGCCTGAGCAGACTCTTTGCGTATAACCTCCACAGGAGGTTATGTGTATAACCTCCTAAAAAAGGTAATATTATATGAAAGTCTGAGAGGATATTATAGAAACTCATTAAAAGCCATGCATGCTTGTAGTGGGATTCAAACTTAGATTTATAAAGCCTCTAGACTAACGTTATCTACTCTAACAGGTCACCCACTGAGAGAGACATAATGCAAAGGTACGCATAACAACTGCTAGTTAACTATCCCATGGTAAATATATGAACATGTATAAAATCCTTTTTGGAATATATAATGGTTTGAACTCACTACCTTCTGTAGTGCTAAGGATTAACCACTGCCTGTCAGGTACTGGAGCAGATCTCCTACTTAATTGCCAAGAGGCTAGAACAGGAATCCCTGGTGGAAATATTCAAATGTGTTCTATGTTGAGGCTAGATAGAAAGAAAATAGATTATATTAATTGGGGGTGGTGTGTAGCCGGCTATGGCGGCGAGAGTGTGACTTGCCACGCCGGCTCGGACCGTCCACCCAAAGGGCTCTTCTCCCTCACTAGCATGTCCTCCAATTGCTTCACCTAGTTTGAAGGCCTGTCTAGTACATTTTAATCCTGTAGGACATTTGTGTTTAACACCACATGGTTTGCAAAACCTGTGTTGCCCCGTTATAATGAGAGAGTGTTCCTTGCTGGTCAGCAGAGTTCTGATGTGACCGGTGGGGTCACCACACAGGTGGGAGGGTAGGACCAGGTACCCCACCTGGTGAGTGT
Source organism: Harmothoe impar (assembly GCA_947462335.1). Lineage (NCBI taxonomy): Eukaryota > Metazoa > Annelida > Polychaeta > Phyllodocida > Polynoidae > Harmothoe > Harmothoe impar. The sequence goes on from OX381707.1 coordinate 29,951,934, forward strand.
CTGGAGTATTTGGCAGGCTGGTTATAAGATAAACACCCTGGCGTGTGTGTATGCCCATTAATTCTTCCATTCATAGAATAAATAATAATTGGTGTCCTGTATGGAGCTGTATTTCTTACATGTTTAAAAATGATTCTTTTACAAAACAACTTGCTAAATGATCTGGAAAAAAACCCATGTTAAAATCACAGTTAGTAAAGCATTGACTTGGATGAAATTAGAACCCCAGACCCTTCGACTACATGACCCTATGAGCTATGTTTAGGTGGTTAGCCACGTCATCTCAAATGGTAGACATTTTAATGATAAACGAATATGTAAACCATTAAAATTCCATACAAACAGATGGATGTGTACCATTATCTGGCTTTGCTATTGTTAGTGGAAGGGGTATAAGTGAGAAATCTCCTCGGAGCTGTAAAATATGCTACATGTACATAACCGCTGAAGTAAACATTAATGATTATATTACTCAAATCTTAATTTTACTCAATTTTGGAAGGAAAAAAGCTCATTGAAGAGGACAGATATGGTGGTTACAGGCGAATATCACAGTGATCCATAAAATATGTACAATTGTGCAATAAAATTAAATATCAAACAGATTGTGTCTGCGAGGCCAGTTCATGATTGTCAGTTATTATTGCTACAGCTATAATTGATACAAGTCCTTGTTCGGAATAGACACTTCCCACAGCAGTTTATCAGGTGTACAGTATTCAACGTATTTAGCGCCCTGGGCGCTTATACAATTATTTTCATGACGTTTTTAGTACTTAAAAGAAAACACCACCCTAGTTTTATGGTGGTTTCAACCGATTGTCTTGGTATCAATTAAGAATATTCCAACCCATTTAGTTAAACATGAGCTATTATAAGGGAGCAGAGCAGGCTTATCTGCTACAGCCCATGACGTCACCATTGGGGTAAATACACTGGGTGCTGCATTGTTTAAGCCTGGAGGCTGTAATCAAACTACTTTTGTGGGGTTCTAATTCGAAATATGGAATCTACAATGTCATGATATTATGTAGGGCACTACAGTGGGGTTATTTGGTGCTACTTGTCATGAGAAATCTACAAGCAGTGTCAAAGAAACCTACAAGGGGCATCTTGGTGTCGACTAACAGTGCTATACAAGCACTACTTGGGTGTGTTTGCCCCAATGGTGACGTCATGGGCTGCAGCAGATAAGCCTTCTGTGCTCCCTTACAACAGCTCATGGTTAACTAAATGTGTTAGAATATTCTTAATTGAAACCAAGGCCATCGATTTCAGCCGTCATAAATCTACGGTGGTGTTTTCTTTTAAGACTGTAATTGTCACCAAATTCGTGAAGGTTGAGTCTTTGTTCTAGTCTAAAAATGCCCAAAAAAGGGGGGCGCGCTTATTAGGGGGAGGGGGGTTCTTATTACGTCAAATACAGTGTGTGTCATACACATAGTTCCATCATAATTAGAATTATCTGTGCGAAACAAGTCCTGAAAATATTTTCATCTGAATTGCTTAACACCTCCCTGAATGAAACAGTGATGGTTCGTCTTTCATATGTGTGACATATATAAGTGTATTACTTATAAATATATAGACAAATTCCAACGCCTATTGATACTGTCTTTACCGTATTTCATGGGGGCTGGGGCCATATCTCACAAGGCCGCGGGCTGAGTGGGATCGGGCCCCCCTGGGTGAAATACGGCAGACAGGTATCAATGTAGTTGGCATTTGCACTTATATTTTTGATTTTAAGCCATTTAATGAAGACAGAGACAGCTTTTTCTTAGCCTATTGAATACGGCCACATTGTATTCAATGGGGGCCATTGAATACAACGCATCCTATAGTTAAGCATAGCAAATCTTGTATTTCAAAAAGAATAAACAACACTACAGATAAGAATAATAAAATACAAATGTCTAATGGCTTTCTATCATTTTCAGGTCTTTATGACAACCATGATGTCTCCAAGAGCATGTCTGCCCCTATTGTGTCTCCTTCTGCTGATAGGAGGAACAGTGGGAAGGAAGTTTACTGAGCAAGAGAAGAAGGCTATGCGTGATGGAATTGAGGCAGGCCAGCGCATAAGCAAAGCATTAAACACGGCTACATTCAACACTGCCATGGATGAGACGAAAAAATGGATTCCAACCTATTCAAGTGGCATGAGCTCAGCATTGGATTTCTTCAAGTGTACAGAAGATCTGATCCTGGAAGAAGTTATCAAGGGCTTTAAGCAGGTCAATGCACGACTAGATGTCATCATCACTCAGCTTGGGGAGATTAAGAAACTCATCCAATGGGGTGACATGCAGGTCAAGTTTCAGGATATTGAGTACAGGATCCGTCTTATGGACCAGAACCTCCAGATTGCTCTCAGTTCACCTGACAGGAGCGCTGGTGTTGCGAGATTCATCCGAGTATATAATGCTGAGTACAGTAATGCTGGGTTTGCTCTTTATGATGCTATTGCCAAGAATGACCAGGTGTTTAGCAGGAATCTTCTCTCTGCTGCCAGCAAGTTCTCAGATCAACACCGCAGGAAGGTACAGCAGTTCAGCAGGGGCCTGACAGGTTTAGTGTTGAAGGCTGCTGCTATTGAGATTGCCTACGACAAGCTCACCAAGATCAACATTGGACAGAAGGCTATCTGGGATAACCGAGTGAAGCAATGCGCAGATGCAATGAAGAAAATGGACAGGCACCTTGAAGCAACTGCATGGAAAGGGCAGGCCAAAGTGGATGCTCAAAAGATAGGCTATGAACACAAGGATGTGAAGGATCATGGAAAGTTTGCAACAAACCTCTACAATGCCCTAGTTGAGAAATACTACTGGCGCCACTGGATTGTTGTTGCTTATGATGGAATAAAGGGCACCAATACGCATGCTCATCAAATATCATCATCATCCTTTGTTAGTTTCAGAAAATACAATCGCAACTTCATTGTCTCCTCAGCTGACCCTAATGACAAACAGTGGAATGCAGGACGTGCCAAATCATACATCAAGAGCTACCGATGCAGAGCTCTGCCCCATCTTTGCCACAGGGGGATGGCCAACTGGATGATTAAGCTATCACCAAAGTATGGACAAGCGAAAATTGTTGTTCAGAGAAAGACCCGTCTTGCTATCAAATGTAGAAGGGAACGCTATGCAAAGGGCTGGGCGAACCTCAATAGAATATCTCCTGGATGGTATGGTCGGTACCAAATGGTCTACTTTGGATAAACTCTAAAGTGGGTGCATCCTCAACAGATATTGAGAATAAAATTACTGAAAATGTAAAAATTTGTGTTCTTTCATTATATTACCTCAATGGTTTAGTTAAATTATTAAGGGTAGTTCTTGAATTAAAGCAATATCTATTTCATTTAAAAATAGTCATGAAGAGTTTCCAATAAAATAACATAATGCAATATAAGTGGGCTCAGTGCTGTGTGTCTGTTATACCTTGCAGCTGAGAACAATCAGTACATGCTTATTGTGGAGGTCTACATTACTACCAATAAATTGGGCAGTATATAATATAGGATTTACATAAATGTTCAGATGTAAAAACTCTCATGGTTGTGGGTAGAAATTTAATAATACTTGAATAGTTCATGTAAATGGCAGCATAGTGAGAGGTACCAACCTGGAGGCAGTACTGAGTAGGCAACCTGCTACAGTCATGCAGGCTGAGTTTTAGCCATCCAAATATGATTGGTTATTGATGGTTTATGGATATTTTCACAGATAAATGTAGTTCTGATTGCTTGTAAAATTTAGAAATGTACATAAATTACTTAAAACACATGGCTCCAACAGAAAAAGGTCAACGAGATCTACTCACCTGGGCTAAAAGCCTAGGCCCCCCCCCCCAAAAAAAGGTGTGTTTCAGGTTACACGACCCTACATAGAATTTTTTATCCAATTTTGAAAAATAAAACAACATTAATTTTTGGGCCATTTCAGAGTTGATTTGAGTTGACACTGTTGCTGGCGAGTCGGCGCTGAACTTTGCTTGTCAATTTTAGACCCTACCTAGCAAAAAAGAGGGCTGACCTTAGAAATTGTTATCCAATTTTGAAAAATTATTTACATTTCAAGTAAATTTTGGGATATTTCAAAGTCAATTTGATAGTTCACGCCTCAATGCTGTTGTTGGCGAGTATTTCGCTACTTTTACTAAAGTGAAAAAAAAACTAATTAAAAAAAAGAAAATCTGACTTACATTACCTAGATTTTCAGATTCTGCAACCTGAAACACTTTTTTTGGGCTCTACCGTGTAACTTTTAACCCCAGCCCCTTTACTCAAAAGGGGACGTGACCTGCATTCTTAGTTTTCAACAAAAACCCTCTTATCCCTGCATTACTTCATTGAAGATAATTATATGCATCATCAGTTTGTATACAGCACTACATGACACGGGGAGTGAACCACCTGTTTTGCAGTTAAACGGGACATCATTAATATAGAAATTGACACTCTTATAAATTCCACCGAATTCCAATAAGGCCAAATTTAAAAAAAAGGTTTGTTTCATGTCACCTGACCGACCCTTGCAAAACAGGGCCAAGCCTACATTTTTACAATTTTTGGGTAATTTTTTAGGGTTTACACGGAGGATGGCTAGTAATTTCCTGCTAAAAGATAAAATGAAATGAATATCCGAACTACCGACCATAGTCTTTCTTCCCATGTTGCCTTAAACATACCTTCTTTTTTTTGGCCTAAGTTTCCTCAGGGATATAAAGTACAGGGTTTCGCAAGTAGACCTGCTGGCTTTCCATCAGTGACATGGCTGACAGTAGCGCCACCTCCAAGGGGGTGGCAAAAAACTGAACTACATGTGAAAGGTGACCCATACAGTACAGTTTTTCTTTGCCACTTAGAATTTTCATATCGCAATCATTCAAAGATGGTTAGAAAGCCTTGATTTCATACTTTGGAACCGAAAGGGTTTTTATTTGATATCAGATAGGGAACAATTTTTTTTGGGGGGGGGGTGGGAATTTCAGCAATCTTTTAGAAAAAATCCCAAGTTTGGAGGCCCTTTTCCCAAAACATCCCTTTTTAATATTTTAATAAAACATGGTCAGTTAAAAGCTACACATCAAGGGCTTTCTAGCACTCTTTGAATCAAAGTGATCTGATAATACTAAGTAGGACAAAATAATTTTCTCCAGTTTTCAGAGAAAATGTCCGATTTGAAGGGTGACGGCCTGGTCGGTGATCCATACGGGACAGTTTTTCTTTGCCACTTAGAGTTTTCATACGGCAATCATTCGAAGATGTTTGGAAAGCCCTGATTTCATACTTTGGAACCGAAAGGGTTTCTATTTGATATCAGATAGGGAACAATTTTTTTGGGGTGGGAATTTCGGCATTTCTTTTGGAAAATTCCAAAATTTGGGGGCCCTTTTCCCAAAACACCCCCTTTTAATATTTTAATAAAACATGGTCAGTTAAAAGCTACACATCAAGGGCTTTCTAGCACTTTTTGAATCAAAGTGATCTGATAATTCCAAGTAGGATGAATTTTCTCCAGTTGGTCATTTAGAGTGTAATTTGCATCACTGCCATTAGTTCCTAATCTTCTCACCAGGTGACCCATGGCAGAGAGATTAGACTGCTATGCTATGGTGATTCTCTCCATTGTACTATACCCCATGGTTTCCTACAGTAAAATGACCCCTTATTTAAAAATCCTTGAGTTTAGCTGCGAAAAAGACGCGCTATTCCGAGATTCACTCACAGTGGAAATTACCCTTATTTCGCGTTTTTTAGAACACAAGTCTCCTATGATTATGAAGTGTGGGGACCGGGCTTTTAATTATGTTAAATTCAATGAAACAGATCATTACTCCAACCAGTGGTGCCATCTGTAGTCACACATTAGACCAACCTCAGCCCACATCAGACAGACCCTACGCCTCGTGTACCCGGGGAGCTATCTCAGCTCCAAGTATACCCAGAGGTGTGGTCATGATTTGGAGGGATATGGGTCATTTTTCAGCCCCTTGGGAGGGGAGAGGTGTACACCTATATGGGTACATTTTTTTTGAATCACCTGTTATGGTATTCAGTAGGTGCATAAATGATAATCAAGGCAGAGTAATTAATTGAGTTCCTCCCCCCACATATTTGCTTAGAATAATTGATGCATTCGAAACAGTGCTATTCATTCTACTGTTGTCTAAATAGAGGGAATACCTACTGCCTCTAACTAGGCCTACATAGACATAAGATAGTGATAATGGGTTGTTATACAATGCACCAATATGGGTACAATTTCTAATATTTTACACCGACATGGGTCAATTTTTAAGAAATAAGCATACTCCTATGATATTATGGGTCAGATGTAAAGGCCCATGGCCACACATCCGGGTAGAAATAATTTAAGATACCTCCCTGGGGTCGTGTGGTACCACCCAAAATGTAGAAACTTGTCATTCAGACAGATCATTTCGGACCACTGTCTACTAGTATTTACTATAATCATCTGAGATACAACCTAGGTCTACGTGTGCCATCTTAATCCAGCATCTTGAATAGTACGTTGAAATGGTTCATGTTCACATTCAGGGGACAAGATGGCACATGCTACATGCATGTACTACAGCCCTATATGTAACCCTTATCTATACACTATCTGATAACACAAGTAGGTTAAACAGATCAGAGCATGGCATTTCCGACTGATAACATTTTGAACTCTAACCTTGCCCGCAACTCGTCCCACTCCCCCAGCAGACGCCCTGACTTTACCTGTGCTCCACACCAATTTTCTGGGTTAGACCAAAAAGGTAAATCATTCTACTTATTCTAACTACAACTCTGGTTAGTTGTCATTATAAGGCTAATTAGGGCAGCTGTATACGGAATATTGGCTACTTATCTGCATGTAATTATAAGGCTTATTAGGGCAGTCCAGAACTATATATTGCCTATAATGTGTCTGAATGGGTACTATGTAATGCCTACCAGTAGGCACAACTACCTTATTATGGCTGCAAAGGAGGTGTATCTACTAGTGAACAGCACTGTGCTGATGGCCTATAAATGAGCTTATAATTATGTGTGTTTGCTATCTATGAAGTAAGGTGTACTGACTGCTTTATCTTTTGGCTAATTATCCTCTCAATCCCGTTTGTCCTTTTTGTGCTTAGTTGTATATAATTTACTGTAATACATTGGCCTTGGAAAATAAAGAAGTTTCAATAACTAGACAGGGTTGCCTTTTTATTGGACTCAAACCCTGTGGTAGCGTGTCATCATAGCACTTAATAAATGATGTGAAACTCTTACACTCTAAGAACAGTGTGTTGAGTTCTACGCACATATTTGCAACACACCTTTGCGATCAACACCCTTTTGGGAAAGAGTGTACCGGTATAGTGTGTAGTGTGTTACACCAAAATGTGTGTTAAAAGTGGCTAAAGAAAAGCGTGTTGATAAGTGTGTCAATGTAACACACTGTTCTTAGAGTGTATTTAAGTATAAAGAATTAACACTGATGGTAACAGAACACAAAACCATCTCCCAGCTGCTGTTTTATTACCTGGATATCAAAAATTAAATATACTAACCTAATACAGACACAACTTGGCAAAATAGAGATGATAGAGCCAGCATTAATATTACCTTTGTGGAACTAGAGTGGCTCTTTAACACAGTTTTAAATCAGTGCAATATCATACACTGTAAAAAAAAATGTCGTCAAAATGACGGTGAATCACCGGGAACTTTTGGGACATAACTTTCACAGTTTTTTTAACGGTGACGGTCACCGTCAATTTGACATAGAATCACTGTTAATTTGACGTAGAATCACCGTCAATTTGACGTTGAATCACCGTTAATTTGACGTTGAATCACCATCAATAGAATAAGAGTATTCAAATATACAGAGACTCAGTGTTATTGCTAGTGCTATTACAGTCTTTGGGAATATTCTATAAGCCTCACAGGGAGTCTGATTATGGTGACTTTGGTTTTTGTAGTATACATCTAAAAACTTACAGATAAGCCATACTTTGCCTTTGTCCTGATCGTATATGCCACATTGACGATCTGACTTGCATACTAGCCGTGGCCTATATAGGAGGTTTTACTATATCGGATTGATACAAGGCACATTTTCCAGAGGTGGGGATATATGCATAGTATGTTACCACAATATAGGTGTATAGATCCATACAGCTACTTTCCTCTGGATATTATCAAGTGATCATGGTATTTTGTTAAACGTATCACAAGATTGAATTGTTAGATTGTCAAACATATAGATTAATTGAAAATTACCAATATTTCAACATGTATACTCCACTTCAAGGGCTCACACTCTCCAGAAAAATCTTCTTACAAACCAGGCCACCTATCTATGAAAGGGCCCACTATATGTGGCTCCCTCTGGGATTTGACATTAGAAGATGAATTTACGTTGAATCATTGTAATCCAAACCAGGTTAGCACTTAACAAGGATCCACTGTGAAATGGCTGATATATACGATGCTTCATTGTATTCCAAATAACGGTGAATCAGCGTTAAATTTAACAAAGCAAATTTGTAAAAAGTACATCTATTTTTTACAGTGTAGTGAAATATACTATCATGATCAGAGGAGGCAAGTTGGTTGAGAGAGGACGATAAGAATGGAATCCTATTGTATGCATGATATAAATCGTATGTAGAGATGTCAAATCTGAACTTGATCTATTATCTATTATATATTATCACATGACTACCAGTGCATTTATTTGCAGAGCAGGCATGAAGTTCAAAATGTATTGAGGGATTCTAGACAGGTCCGCGCTGTGGATATTACCTAGGGTTTTATTAGATACGCATTAATTACACAACAGTAAATTGGCATCACCCAATGTTGCCTGACAACATCGGGTTATAGCGAGATTTCTGATTTTTCCCCCCAGTATGAACGGCCATGTTAGTTCTGAGCTAGGAATCTCTCGTGAGACTGAGGCAGTAACCAAAAACCCACAAGCCATAGCTTGCAAGAAACTTGTAAGCTAAATGGCGAGAGCAGAACCGGAAGCGGAAATGATTGCCTGTGTCAGTGTATACATAATGAAGGGCAAGAACAAGTCCGCATCAGTTAGAGTGCTATACATTTGCCTTTGTGGAACTAGGTAGGCTAGTCTCTATCAGTTCTGCTGAAATCAGTTGCTGCTGGTTTATAGGGATGACATTAATTGCCACTGTCAAGTCCCATATTAGGTTAGGCCGTTGAGACATCCCCAAAAGGGCATGATGCACTGATGTAGCAGCGGCGGGTTACTTCTGTGCATTATGATGACAAATGTCATCTTTTAGCGACATTAAAGGGTCAAAATGGCACTAAAAATACTGTGTGCACATTGTCACGCGTTTACAGTGCACTGTAGATACGGGAAGATAAGACAGGAGAATGTGTCTAGACAGCCCACAGTCAGGCCCTCCCACAGGCCCCAGCTAAGTAATAAATGCACACCATATCATGCGCTCACACTTAAGATAAAGATAACACTCTAATTCGTTTACTCAGGGCTATGCCTACCAAGCCCTACTTAGGCCAAAAAGAAAATTGTGTTCAGGTAACCCGACCTACCCTATCATTTTTGTCATACCCTAAACTCTTCTTTCTTTGTCCCCCTTTTGTTTAGATTTCTCTAGGGTACCTAATGACCCGAGGACCTATCATATTTATCACATATTGTGGGATAAGAGGTGAGAGAAGTCACGTTGTTGTGTCTTATTCTTTGTATAGCAGATAATAAATTTTTGGGACCTGATATTGCCTTAATGAGGTTATTCAATTGGTTTGTAAATGGATAGTGGGGATAATAGTTACAATAAATCCTTTTTTAGCCATGTTACCTGAACACGACTTATTATTTTGTTTGGCCTTAGTCAGTGCTGATGTTCCAGCAAGCGGGGGTAGGGGAATATTTAGACAGATTTTATAATAATATCATTCTTATTCCTTGAACTAAAATACACGCAAAATGGAAAGATGAGTTAGGGTAAGGCCTATTGAACCAATTATATAGAGGGAAGGGGACCAGATATGAATTAGTTTGATTCCCTATTCCAAATGGGATATCCTTAAATAAACCTATATGCAAAGGATGCCCATGTCCAGTGACTCTCTATCCATTTGGATGCATTGTGTCTTGACTCCTCCCTCCCTAGGATAGATAAAAATGACCGGAAATCCCCTTGTGTCAGAAAGAGAGTCAGAAAGGGAGTTATCTTGGAGACTGTTCTCTGTGTCCTAATTTCATATCCGAATTTTCCGAAGTTTGTGCGATATCTTTTAGGGTTATGCCTCATATGAGCCAATTAATTTGAGGCATCAACAGTCATGTGAACAACACCTGGAATTACCTATAGATATAATGTTTTAGGACTATATTAATGCTTAAATACATCAAGTCTGTCCTGCTTAACCCTTTAAGGGCCGCTTCACTATTGAAAAAATGTTCCCGACTACCGGGTCATTGCAGATGAATATGTCCTACTAAAACCGGCACTACACTACAGATAGTGCCCTGGTACTGCATATATGCAGTATCGGTTTTTGGGTACTAAAATACAGTACTGCATATATGCAGTATCGGTTTTACAGTGGTACTGCATATATGCAGTATCGGCAGGGAAAGGGTTAAACATCTCGAAATACGCCTGTATTAAATTTTGGGGTCCACTGAGGGCAGTAAAGCCAATTAGATCTATTATTGGACAACCGTATATTCAGTTACAATATAAGGCTACATCAAGCTACTTTAGATAAAATAATGCTTCGCTAAGTGCCGTGCTACGAGATCTTTGCTTTTGCCTGCTGAAAACCCGCTGCTCTCACATGATGGCCATACCTGCTGTGTAGAACGCTGCCTTTAACCTTCACTTGTGTACAACTTTATACATGAGGTGAGTACGTTTTAACATGTTAGAGTACTAAAATAAATCTAGAAGTGAATACGTTTGTATTCAATTTAGTCCAAATATTGCTTTGACTAACGCTTCGATATCCTCTAGAGCTCAGTGTATAGCTGTAGCAATGTGATTGTGTAGCATAATTATTCTGTGTCAAGTTTTAAGGTTGGACTTGATTAAGCCACCAAATAATCAATATACACTGTCCTCAGCGGAGTACGTTTGCTCTAGATTAAGGCTTAATCAAGGTATGTAATGTATCTGTGTTTATTGGGGGGGGGGGGGGGGGGGGATCTACAGGTCTCTCAGAGTGAGAGAGGGTGGGTATGTTTGTGTGCCATCCTCGACCCCCCCCCCTCCTTCCCCTCCTCTGTTTGACCATTGACCCATTTCACCCCCTCCCCCAGTGCTATATTCAGTACTAGTGGCTTCGGCACTAGCGGGTAGGAATATATGATGATGGCAAAACACAAACACAAACACAAACAACACTGTCTGCACTCCCATCCCGGGGGGCGGGGGGGGGGGGGGCGGGGGTAGGGGGGGGCCGGGGGTAGGGGGTGAGGGGGGGGCCGGGGGTAGGGGGTGAGGGGGCGGGTTGCAAGATGCGACGTCCGCGCTCTGGTCAGTGACCTAGTTGAGCTAGCTTAGACTCGTGGCCGTCTCCATGACCTACTTACATAGCGTTAGTGCGTGACCTAGTTGGACGCGTTGGTAGCGCATCATAGCTCTGTATTTTGCACTTTTAAGTGCCAAATTAATGATACATCTTTAGGTAGTTGTGCTTGAGATAAGTATCAAATGAGAATTGAATCGATGAGTAATGGTTAATTGGAGTAAATCTTAAAAAAAAGGAAAAAAAAACATGTCACGTTTTCCCAGAGTCCAATGCACATGGCTGCCGCCATACAGAATCTGGTCACGTGTTTCCGGTTAGAAGATATTGTAGTTGTTCTAACCAGATGCAGCATCCATATTAAGCCGACCACAGCCCCAGGCTATTTCTGGCTATATTACATAACCTCTTTCTACCTGGTTCAGTGAGTGGCTATACTGAATCTGTCTCTTGCTGGTGGGGTTAACAATCCACTGAAAGGTCCCAAATCCTCATCATTTTCAGCTGTGATGATGGTGCCAAATAAGGGTCATGTTTGAACACGATTAACGCAGAATATATTATGGTACATTATGGTCCCCCCCCTTCTCCGAATGTAAACTAATAGTTTCTTTGACAAATGTGTCATTTAATTAGACTGTGACACTTCACTGTGTATTGTGCAACCTAAGGTCAAACAGGGTGTGAACGTCTTCTGAAAATGACCCCCTTTATCATCAAGGGGGCAAAACAAGCCAATAAAATCAATATATTACACAGTATTCGACCTAATAAGCGCACATCTCCTAATGAGCGCACACACCCACCCCTTTTGGACCGACTTTAAACAATAAAAAAACATAAAATATGTAACATTTTGGGCCCAAATAAAGCCTTTACTACAAAACACCTAATTGGAATAATATTATTAGAGAGAATGTGAAAGATATGTTGCTGTATGAGCTAATGCACGATTAGGGAAAAATGGGTGGGGAGTATACGCCTATTAGAGGGTGGGGGGAGGGGAGGGCGTCAGCTGATGCCAGATGCCCTATACCCCAGCTTGTCTGTCTATTCATCTCTCTCCACACCTGAGTGACCAGAGTGGTGGTGGGGTTCATTAGATTCAGACACAGACCTACTCACAGTAGAACATCAGGTCCTCGTGGAGATATCCCAGGTTTGTGAATTTGTCGTCTCATGTAGACGTTTTGGTATGGTTGCACCTGTAGTGTCATGTATTTCTACTCGATAAAGTAAAGTATATGTGGGGAATTGAAGCTGCCTTTATACAGAGAGTGCTGATGTGCTTGTCTTGTATATTGATATCCCTGGCGTGGCTATGGTGGTGACAGCTGGGGGGGGGGGGGCTAAGAGGGACAGGTGACATTAGAATTAGAGGGATTCCCTTCATAGGCCTTACCTGTGTAGTAGTCTGTCTGAAAGGTCTGACCAGTCGGGCAGTCCATATTCTATGTTTAATAACCATTTTATGGTGTCTTCCCATTTTTGTTTGGGAGCGGCTAGAGACTTCTAGTAAATTAGTATCAATGTATATTGGATGGGTCCATCATATACAAACTGGAGTAAGCATAATACATTGTATCGTATCGCATTACGTCAAGGAGGGCCAATTTTGACAGTCTTTACACTTTTCCAACTCGTTTTGAGCTCCATAATTGACTGATCCTTTGAAACTGTCAGTTGGGTGGTTGGGCACAGGTTGATGGTAAAGTAATATATCAATTGGGGTGGGGAAGGGAAGGGGGATGGGGAGGGGTCGAGCCGTCTTGAGTGCAGGTATCCCCAAAACTTCTCATAGCCACTTATCGCTTTTTTACATTCTAAGGTATAGCACTTAAGAAAACCCTTTTTTATGATTAAAGTTTTGTGTAGAAATATTTAATCTGGAATTACGGAAAGCTACCACTAATAGACCTGAATTGACTGACAATGATGTTTTTTTAATGGAATGAATACAGCCAGAAATACCTATTAATCTCTCTTGCCACCATTACTCCCACAAAACTACAACATCTCACCCTTCCCTCCTCCACAGCTGCCAGCATGCCTGAGAGTAAGTTTTTCCTGATCCAGTCCCAGCTTAATGAGCTGGTGTTGGACATCCAGGGGGGCGCCCTGGAGGCAGGCACCCCAGTCACCACCTGGGAGCAGAATGGGGGAGACAACCAGCTCTGGTACCTGGACACGGTCAGGAACGTCATCAGGAGCAAGGCAGACGACAACATGGTGCTAGAAATACAGGGTGAGTAGAAAGTACCCTGTAGTAGAGAAACAGATGAACAACTTGGTGCTAGAAATACAGTGTGAGTAAAAAGTACCTAGTGGTAGAGAAACAGATGAACAACCTGGTGCTAGAAATACAGGGTGAGTAAAAAGTACCTAGTGGTAGACATACAGATTAACAACCTGGTGCTAGAAATACATAGACGAATGCCAACGCCCGTTGATACCGTCTCCGCTGTATTTCAAGTGGGAGCTGGGCAGTATCCCACGAAGCCGCAGGCTAAGCAGGATGTGCCCCAGCCCCCACGGGTGAAATACATCAGAGCGGTATCAATGCAGTTGGCATTTGTGTTTATTTTTTATTATAAACCATTTAATGAAGGAAAAGCTGCTTTTCTTAGGCCATTGAATACGGCCACATTGTATTCAATGGGGAGCATTGAATACGGCGCTTCTAGTGCTTAAGCATAGTAAAGCTTGTATTTCAAAAAAATAAAGGGTGAGTAGAAAGTACCTAGTGGTAGACATACAGATTAACAACCTGATGCTAGAAATACAGGGTGAGTAAAAAGTACCTAATAGTAGACATACAAAGTAACAACCTGATACTAGAAATGCAGGGTGAGTAATACACCTAAAAGTAGACATGACCAATTTCAAAGGCTAAATGATATCTAAAATGTTCTATTCTTTTGAAGAAGTGCATTTGGGAAATAATTTATAATCATCATGGTAATTTTCATTTCAAATAACAAGATAAAGCTTTATAAAAACAAGAAAAGCTGTGCTATATAATTGTGAAATTAAATGAGACTTACCAGGGTAAGGCAATATTTGATTTACTAGAAAAAGACAAAAGCTCGCTTGCGTTCCAGTAACTGACAATGCGCATGCGCTAGCCTCGGTTCCACCTCTCCTGTATACTCTGCACCACTTGTGGTGCCCTCGGCAAAATTATTAATTTTGATAACCTGCTTTCTACAATTTGTTTCTCATTGAATTTCATTGAATTTCCTATGACCACCTGCTAACTTGACCCAACACCCTCTCATCCCCCTACAGGAGACCAGTTGGTGATTAACGAGTACAACCCTGATGAGGCCAACCAGATGTTTGAGCTGGAGGATAACAAGGTGAAGTGTGCCGATTGTCCTGACCACGTCCTAGACATTGCTGACTGTAACAGTGAACCCGGCGCTAACATCTGTCGCTACGAGTACAACGAGGGGGACAACCAGCACTGGACCTTTGTACACATGTAAGTAGGTCACAGCCAGCTCTGACCTTTGTACACATGTCATTAGGTCAATGTAAATAGGTCACAGCCAGCTCTGGACCTTTGTACACATGTAAGTAGGTCAATGTAAAGTAGGTCACGGCCAGCTTTGGACGATTATACACATGTATTAAGTGGGTCAATGTAAGTAGGTCACGGCCAGCTCTGGACCTTTGTACACATGTAATTAGGTCACAACTTGTCCCTCAATACTGACCATGTACGAAAAATTGTCCTCATGATATCAAACATGCTTTAGTAATCAGTTGAGCAATGATTACTAGTACTTGGCTTAGCTACTTAATCATATATCAAGCTGAATTGAATTGGATACACAGTACAGGTGCCAAGCTCCAAAGGGAATTACTGAATGCAATGGATGATCTGTGTTGATAACGACATGTGCTACAAATGAAATCAATCTCAGTCTATGAGTATACTTAGCAATGTATAGGATGAAATATAATTCTTATGTGCAATCTTCAGAGGAGGTGGGGAGTGAAGTACCGGTAGCCATACTTAATGGGCCCCAAATGTGTTGACAATCTTCCTAAAACTGTCCATACTTAACTTGTAGAGACCCAGTGTACTGTTTCATCCGGAGTGTGGAGAAGGAGAACAAGGTTCTGGATGTGAAGGGTGATGACGATGACGAGGGAACGCGCATCATTCTGTACCATCAAAAGGACGAGGATAATGACAACCAACTCTGGTATGAAGACAGGAACGGCTTCATCAGGAACAAGGAGACAGACTTTGTCTTTGACACCTATGGTATGTAGCTCTTCTTACTGTTGTAAGGGATTAAGTTTCCCTATAGACCAATGCGTGAAGAAAGAGTGACTTTTTCATAATAACGTTGTGTTCAAGATGGCTTTAGAATGCATGATTTTGAGGTTATACCCATGTACTGTTAACGTAGATATTTTCGAGCTGTACATATTTTCGCGATTTTCGCGACTTTTAAAACCCTTACAGGCCCAGAACTATTTGTGACATGTACAGGGAATAGGGACCTAAGTGCATCCTGCACTAAGGTCCCTTTTCGCAGATCGTGTCACATTTAACCATAATAAGATATATCTGCAACATTATTAGCGTACCATAAGTAAATCTCCAACAGTTTGAATTGTAATCCTGACATAAGGGGTGCCTCCACCAAAGACCGTCCATCCGTCCGTCCATGAAATCCGTCCAAAAAAGCACTTTTTTACCAAAAACTGGACGGATTTGATGGACGGACGGAGCAAAACCACTTCCACCAAGGTCCGTCCGTCCATCCGTCCATCAAATCCGTCCAGTTTTTGGTCAAAAACTGGACGGATTGATGGACGGAATGACCAGACGGATTCCGTCCATCAATCCGTCCATCAATCCGTCCATTCCGTCCATCACAGATGACCCAAAATGACCAAAAAATGGACGGATTCTGTAGAAAAATGGACGGACGGAAATATCCAAATTTTTTGATATTCCCGTCCGTCCATTCTGTCCATCAATCCGTCCATCAATCCGTCCAGTTTGATGTAAAAAACTGGACGGATTGGTAAAAAACTGGACGGATTGATGGACGGAATGGCCGGACGGATTCCGTCCATCAATCCGTCCACCAATCCGTCCATTTTTAGACCACAAACTGGACGGATTTGATGGACGGATGGACGGACGGACCTTGGTGGAAGTGGTTTTGGTCCGTCCGTCCATCAAATCCGTCCAGTTTTTGGTAAAAAAGTGCTTTTTTGGACGGATTTCATGGACGGACGGATGGACGGTCTTTGGTGGAGGAACCCCTATAGGGTTCATATTACATTTCCTGAAAGCTGTTGCATCAACCTTTCTAATGCTAGGCACCCTGTTTAAAAAAATACTAATTTTGGTAACCATAGCAACCAGAAACATTCCATTTGTTAAATTTATCAAACTTTGCAAAAGATTCGCTGTACTTTGAGTAATGGAAGAACCTTCTATGCTGCTGCTATGTCAACAATGGAATTCCTGTATCAAATCCTCAACATGGGAATGATAATGCAACCTCTTGAAATCAGTTACATAGTTTGATATACATGTTCCATTTGCATTAAAGATATTTGATGATAACTGAGATTACAAATGATGATAATTATCATACTCAGCCTCAGCCAGTGGGAAAATGTCGAATTGAAGATAATTATTTATCACTATATTCTTACTGTAATAGCCCTTAAACTGTTAATATCTATCGGATAACAAATGTGGTTCCATGTATGATAAGCTTACGTCACCCCGGAGAGATTGGTATGTCTTACAGTGGTATAGACTCAATATTTCCATGATAGAACCATGTAGGACTTTATATATGTGCAAAATACACCATTTTACGCCATTTTCACGCCACTGGGCCTCAAGGGTTAAAAATCGCGAAAATATGTTCAGAGCGAAAATCTATCCAATATAGTCATACTACTACCATATTCCAAAAATCGCGAATTTGAATACTCGCGAAAATGCACTTTTTAACAAAATCGCGAAAATTTATTCACGTGAAAATATATATGTTTACAGTAGTTGTTGGTCACACTTCAGAAATGGTTAAAAACTTTATCAGCGACTTTTCTGAAAAAATTGTCCCCTTCCTTGCTGCATCGTCCATGATTGTGATGGTATGCTTCATTTTGCCGAGTCAATCATCAAACCATTCTCCTCATTTACCCATTAACCTGTGTTCATCTGTTGAAACAATGTGCACTAGGTATAGATGTCGTCACATACTTTTACAAATCACCTACTAGAGATATTGTATGTGGCCAAGGAGGAGGGGAATTTTTGTTCAAGAATTCTTTACGTTGATCTTGATGATCTGTAGGCAAGTAGAGCAAACAAATTAACAGGCCTATACTGTACTATGCTGTAGGCCTATTAACTATTTCAGTATTTTAAAAGTAATATGTCTGCTAACAATTAGCCTATATAGAAGTCGATATTTAACCCTATTTAACAAAAGTCGGCTTGGTAGAATGTGAAAAATCTACCTCCACCTCCCCGAGGTTCTATATTGTCCTATACAGGGTGCCAATAATGCTTTAATGCGCACCCCCACGCAGTGTGGGAATAACAAATCTAAGCAGATGATTCACACCCTCCATAGTGTGTGGATAATGTTTCCAATCACACCCCGATGTCGTGCTAATAACAGCCTCTATTCGCACACCCCATGGTGTGCGGATAGCATCGCCTGGAGAATGATATATATATATATATATATATATATATATATATATATACTATAAGAATATTGTCAACTAATAAGCATTATCTGCACACACAAAGAATTCCTTAGTGAGAGAGTGAACCAGAATCACCCACCCTTGCTAGTGGAATAACCAAGGCATAACTTCAATGATATATTATGTCTATGTCCTGTATAAGGGTTTATAACTTACAGTTTCCCTCCCCACAGATGATGGTGACCTCCGTGTGCGTGAGTTTGACGCAGATGTAGACACCCAGCGCTGGGTTAAGTCAGGCCTCAAGATTGTGTGCAAGGACGACCCCGAGAAATGCCTACAGGTCTGGAATGCTGTTACTTTTAACTGATTTCCCTGTTTGAGTTAAAATGAAAGAAGCATAGAGAAATTACCCCCTTCTCATACAATTTCTGATACATCTTCTCACATGCCCTTCGCCTACCTGAATGCATGCATTCATTCATCAGGGCAATAAAGGGTATGACAACATTAAATCTCCATGGGGCCCTTAAACATTTGTTTAACCGTTCAGTTATTACATAGTTAAATGAGGATTTACAGAATGTATAACAAACTAATACTAAAGTATTTTTGTACATTTCCAGGTTAAGGAAGGTGGCTTCATGAAAAAGGACAAGGTGGAGGTTGGAGACTTCACTGGAGACGAAGGACAGAGATGGGACTTTGAATACGTCTAGAGATCCACAACGTCAACACAAAGATCACCAAACATGATTACCAACACAAACTAGTTCCTCAATCTAAAAAATGGGAAATCAAAAAATAGTTGCTCCTTTATGTTGAATATCTAGTTCGCAATATTTCAGTCACTATTATCATTACACAGATCATCACCACAGCTGAACATGTAAATGTTAATACAATTACTAGTGTAAGTGGTGCTAAGCATGAAACAGCTGTTAGATATAGTGTATCATTAAAATGGTTCATTTACACTATTGATCTAATTCAATGTATTGTTTGTGATGCTATAATTATGATTGTATGTGCTGCATTTGGGGTTAACTGCTCAATTAAATCTGCTCAGACGATTGCCTAATAAACTGGCATATGTCCCATAGATCGCATTTGTTGCTATTGTCTTCCGATCTCGCTCAACCATAGGTCCATAAAATCGTTATCAAACGGAATAAAGGAGACAGACACTATCGTCTCTCTATTACATTTATTACACGACCTAACGTTACTGTTATGATCATGTGTTTGTATAATCAATTAAAGCGTACCTTTTGCCTTGACGTACCACCCGGACGTTTGGAACGCTTTTAGCTGTTATAGACAAATCAGAAGGCAGCATTTTGATCATGTGACAGCTAGAGCAATGGCGGCGATGTGAAAAAAAAGCGCCCCCAGATTTTATATCAAAACTCACTGATTTAACATCAAAACTCATGGATAAAATGTGATAGGGTGCTAGAAAAATGTATTTTGGTCATGAATTGTAATAAATAGAAGCCAGATGCACCTCAGTTTGGTATGGGGCAGACGTGAACCCATCATTCTATACTGGCTATACAGTCATTTCATAAGCCTACTGGTCTAGATTATGAGGTATCCGACTGCGGATGTTTGGTTGTTGGTAGACATTAACTTCTAAAATATATCTTGGATGGGTTTTTCTCACTATTTAGCCCCAATTATTATTAACTCCTAGTGCACACACTATGACTTACATTACAGTGAAAGATTAATCATTTAACAAAAATATCCACAAATTACTCCAGGACAAACAGGTGAAATCGTCCACTTCCTTTTTTTCATGTGGACACACTGAAAATATTGAATCTCAAATGTTAGTCAAAAGTTAGTAGGTTGTACTAACTTTTTGCTAACTTTTGTACAAACATTAGCGAAAAATACGTGCCCAAAGTTCCTATCCTATATTAGCGTTTTGCTGCTAACCCTTAGCTAAAAGTTAGCATTGCCCAGGTCACCTGAATTTATGAGGCTACCATAAAATCTGGTGTACACCCGCATCTCACATATAACTCACACCCCGACTTTGAGAGAATCCTATAACCTCTACCTAGGGCTTGAAAATTGTGATTTTAGTTTTGTACTATACCTTCAATAACCCTTGTATTACCCGCCCATAGACCTGAGAATATTGTATAACCTGCACTAGAGGTTTGGTTCTGGTATAACCCACAAGTTACATGCAGGAATTCACGGTAGTCATTCATTAGTGATTAGTACATCTATAACCAGTCAGTGGCATGGCCCTGGTTAATATGCAACAACCACATCATGAGTTACCTGTGCAATGGTAACTCCATCCATTGAAGCCAGTTTGTCTACATAACAATTATTGTCCTGTAGAATCGGCCATATAGCGACTTGAGTCTGTCTTTGATATATGAAGAGTTTGGATGCAAAACGACATAAGCGCCATTTTAAAAATGGGGACAAATATCTGATGATACTATAGATTAGGGATAGTGAAATAAAATTCTCAATTTTTTTTTCCAAGATTTAATATTTTTCATCTCACTAGGAACTTCTTAGTATGCACTCTGTTTCCAAAGTACAATAATTGACCTCAGGGTGTCTTTACAAAAAGCACTAAATGCTTCAATTCTGGGATGGAGATATGTCGTTTTGCATCCAAACTCTTCATATGCATTTTTCAAAAACACAAAAAAGGTGTCCCATTCAGAAAACCTCATTGGAATAGGTTGATCAGTTTTAAAAATAAATCTGGCTAAGTAGATACATGCATACATTATGTTGCACCCCATATCATTTTCAAAATTAGAAAAGGTTACCTCTAAGCATGATAACAAGTGCAATTACAATCTTATCATATAGATAAATATCTCATGATGTGCTTGTGCTGTCACCTGGTGTGGAGTTCCTGTGGGTAGCTGGTTAGTAAAAAGTTAGTCATAGTTTAGCAAAAGTTCGATTTAATAATGCTGATAAGTTAGTGGTTTTGACTAAGATATATTAGCATTGACTAACCCCCGGAATTTTCAGTGCACAAAGCTGATAATTACCAATGATGCATGCGATATTGGTGTGTAATCCCATTCGGTAAACCTCTATGAATTACTACAGTCCTGATAAAATGGTTTTCATTTTGATCTACGATATGCATAGCTTCCTGGGTAGCAGGACTCTTATTGTGTGCGGTCATTGCTTGATATAATACCAGCGGGATATAATGAATGATAACAGCTATCACAATGGGTACCAGTTTTTACAATGATGGGCCCTAAGAATTCTGCAGGGAACAAATGGAATTAGCTCAATGGTTTACAACTCATCCCGGTATACGCCGAGTATACTTGATAACGGATTACTCAATAGTTGGTCGATATTTTAGCGCTTACTTAGTGTAGCTATGGTTACCATTGAGCATTACCTGGTTTGTTCACATTAACACATCTGCATCTGTCGATTCCAGCACACTGCAGATGTAGTGGCTAATGGCACATCAGCAACTAGTTTAACTGTTCCAAATCCCAACTATCTGGGCCGGGCCCTTCTTTAGATCCCCGGGGCCACTAGTGCTCGCAGGTTTGTAAACAATGTGTGAACACGATTTCAAGGGAAAGGGTCCACTTTCATTTGAGATTAATTGACAGTTTTTAGTGGAAGTTTTGTCTTTGTTGCCTGTCATATTAAATTGATCAGTCATGGCTAGAGTATATTATTTATGGTTCCCTGTAATAAGGGTATAGTTACCATTTTTCATATTTGCATATTTTCCATTGAAAAAGGGATAATTTTGCTGATTTTTCTCATGATTAGGGCACTAAAGTCAGGACACATGGTGGATATAAAAAGTTAAGGATTGGGCCCCCGGGCCTTAGATATGGACTGGGTCGTTCCAAACGCTGCATCTTTTTGGGGTTTGGTACATGCCAATTGGCAATAGGCAATAAGGGATATGCAAGCGCCCGGCATCACACACTCCTTATGTAACAAATCCTGCAGCATTTACATGATCTAATACAAAGAAGGTAATCATCGTCATGGTGTGTACCTTCATGTACCTTATTTACACTGTAAAACGTTATTGTATTTCAACAGCACAATGTGCTGTACACTTACAGCAACTTTTACTGTAGTTTGTATAACAGCAGTATTTGCTGTATAATTACAGCATTATGTACCGTAAATTGGGTCTCGAACAATGTTGCCGTACATCTACTGTACATTGTGCTGTAGATTTCTGCCACTAGGTGGCAGCAGTATACCATTTCTGTACTCTCCATGCATGCATCTTAATTGATACAATTTGATGATAACAGTAATATGAAACCTACAGTAGAAGTTGCTGTAACTTTACAGCACCCAGTTGCTGTACATGTACAGCAAAATCTACTAGAACAAAAGTTGCCAGCAAATTTTGCTGTAGATGAACGGTAGAAGTTGCTGTAAATTTACAGTAGAAGTTGCTGTAAATTTACAGTAGAAGTTGCTGTACATCTACGGCAAGTCAGTTGC
Source organism: Harmothoe impar (assembly GCA_947462335.1). NCBI lineage: Eukaryota > Metazoa > Annelida > Polychaeta > Phyllodocida > Polynoidae > Harmothoe > Harmothoe impar. Next base: position 29,974,672 of record OX381707.1, read on the forward strand.
TGTACAGCTACAGCAAAATCTACAGCAAAAAAGTTGCCAGCAACTTTTGCTGTAGGTGTACAGTACTTACTTCTTACAGTGTACATCTCACCCCTATACTTCTGCAGGATCAAATGCTTTACATTCTAGCATTATCCAGGTTCAGATTGATCATGGATGAAATGTTGCGATTAAACTAAGAGCCACATACATTAATTTCACACTGATCAGTAGAGGCCTACTGACTTTAACTAATCGCTTTTGCAATATAAAGAGTGTCTTTGTGAAATCAGTTCCAAATGAAAAAGAACAATATAATTGTACACATAGATGGAAAAAATAGAACTTTCAATCAGGGAAAATAGATGTATCATGTAGGATGTAGATAGAAATACTATATTGGCTACATCCAAACACAATGGGTATAGTTTAAAATTTGTTGTTTTGTTGTTGCTGAGTTGGTGATTCCTGGAGAGGTGCGGTGACATGCCGTTCTTCCAGCTGATGTTAGCTGTCATATTCACCATGTTACTTCAGTTCCTTCTCTGATACCTCTAATACCTCTCATGATACTGGAGGGATCTTTCTGTTATAAAGTCCACATGATCAAGATTATACATGAGGCAGCTACGACAGTTTACCCGAAATGAAAGCCCACAAATATTCTGTGAGGTAATGTCACTCTCTGATGTGGAGCATGCACGATACTGATCATGCATCAGAGGCAATAACCTTTTGGGCAATACACTAAGGGTTCAGGCTGACGTCACACAATTTAGGTTTCAATTCTTACATAGCTATCAGCCCTATGACAATACGTTATGGTATACATCAATACCTACAATGACCAGACAACCTTCCTGCCCAGTTAAAGCCTGTGGTCTGGCCTGAACCAGAATTGTAAATCCTACATATCCATGAATGATAATCGCAGCTTTTCACTGATCACTGTTTTCCAGCTTCAACATGGATGCTGAGGGCAAGTTCTTCTTTGTGCGTTCTATGATGAACGAGTTTGTGCTGGAGATCAGCGGTGGAGCGGCGGCCCCGGGCACCCCCATCCTTATGTACCCTCACCATGGAGGAGACAGCCAGATCTGGTATGAGGACATTGACAACCAGGTCATCAGGAGCAAGCTGGACAACAACTTTGTGTTGGAGATGACAGGTACGGAAGCCCAGGGGGACCAGAAATGAAAAATAAGGCTATGTTAAAATATGATTATGAGGAATTTGCGGTGTCCTATCTTATATAATAGGTGTTGAGGTAGTCATTTCTATACGTTATAGGGCGTATTAGCTGAGGACATTATTAAAGTACTAAAAACTTGTAATCAGGTCATTTACACTCCTAAATCAGTGCTACCCCCTGGTGGCAGAATCGATAACTAAGGGAGTGGCAATTATTTAACAATTGTGGTGTTTGAAAGGTGGGGGTGGGTTGATCCAGGCCCACTTGAAGGGTGAACAATTCTTGCCTCTCCCCATCTAGAGGGAGGGGGGGGAGTCAAAATTCTCCCCGCCCCTTCCAAATCCACCTACCCCCATCTTGATAAATAATGACCACTTCTTAACTGGGGAAATCCCTTATTGTCTCCTCCAGGTGCTGGCTTGGTGCTTAACGTGTTCCACCCTGATGAGTACAACCAGAAGCTGAAGACGGCCGGTGACCGGGTGTGTGTGGCCGACAACCCTAACCGCGTGGCGGACATCGCCAATCAGAACAAGAACCCAGGGGCGGGTGTCATCATGTGGGACTACGCAGGATCTCCCAACCAGAAGTTTGACATTGTCTACTTGTAAGCAGCTTCTGTTGTAATGTAACAGATATATGTGTACTGAATTTACTACTTATGGACTCAGCCTTATTTACTCACTTATTCACTCACTCTCTCAATCACTTGTTCCCTCCAACCATGCCTCCCTCAGATACTCTGTCATCCACAAATACTCTCTCGCTCATTCAATCAGCCACTCACTCACTTACCCACTCACTCTGCCATTTACTCTCTCACTCACTCTCCTACTCAATCACTCACTCACTCTGCTCACTCACTCACTTGCTCTCTTGCCGACCCACTCACTCGCTCACTCACTTGCCCACTCGCTTACTTGTTCACTCACTTGCTCACTCATTCACTCACACTTACTCATTCATACATTCGCTTACCCACTTACCCTGCACCTTACAACAATTCACCTCTTCATTTTGGAATTCCTTTGGAAATCATTGCTCATTGATATCAGGCATTATCATGAACACCAGAGGCCTTCGGCTTCTGGCGAGTGACTGACCATATGCCTCCCCCTCCTCCAGGGTGCAATGTCCGTGCTCTATTTATAGCTGTCCCTTGACCTAGTTGCCTCAGACAACATGGCGGCCCCCATAGAGAATCTGGTCATGTGGTTTTGCGGAGAAGATATAATAGTAGTCTCTAACCAGGAACTGGTTACTCAGTTTAGTAACTGGGCTCTATCAGCACAGTTATGCTTATAATACAAACACATTGCTATAAAGTCTACTTCAGATTAAAATAATACCATGATGTACATCTGAACAAACTTTATAAATGCCACGTTTCTCTCTGTCCCCACCCAGGCCTCCAGTGTTGTGTTACATCGTGTCCCAGATGCACGGAAAGGTGATCGACGTCCGTGACAATGACACGTCACCCGATACTCGTATTGTCATGTACAAGAAGTGGGAGACACCTGCCGATAACCAGCTCTGGTACGAGGACAAGTACGGCTACATCAAGTCCACCATGACAGGCATGGTCTTTGACACTACCGGTAAGTAAATGGGAGAGGGGGGTTACATTCATGTGACTGGTCTTTGACACTACCAGTGAGTAAAGGTACAGGGGTTACATTTATGTAACTGGTCTTTGACACTACCAGTGAGTAAAGGTAGGGTGGGTGGTGGGTAAATAGGGAGGGGCTTACATTTATGTAACTGGTCTTTGACACTACAGGTAAGTAAATGGGGAGGGGGTTTACATTCATGTAAATGGTCGTTGACACCCATTTGCGGCACTGTAACCTTTGATCTGATACCAAATATGCCCATAATTAGTCCACTAAGCTTTGTAAAGAAAAGATTATCTTGAAACCACTATTGAGTGGCTTAACGTCCAAGATTCTGAAGCTGGGTGACCCACATGTCTTGCAAAGTGATTTGAATTCCAAAACCGATAGCAATAAAAAAGAAAAAGAAGTCTGGTTTAATACCTTTGATTGGTACTCAATCACTATAGAAGATGAAATGGGCTCATGGTATATTTCTGCCTGTACAGAGGGTTCGGCCCGCATGCAGCCCTACCACCCGGGTGTCCCCGGCCGGCAGTGGGTGAAGTCTGGGGACTTTATCGTCAACAAGATGGACCCCAACCAGGTCCTGGACATCAAGGGTGAGGACGACGGCAACGGCGCCAAGCTGGTCGCCTATAAGAACAAGGATAAACCCAACCAGAAGTGGACCTTCGTCTATTTGGCCTGAACAGACTATAATATTATTTAGATTTAAATTTTACTGTGTGTTTGGCTTTTATATACAATTTATTTTAGACTGTATTTTCAATCTGTATGAAGTAAAGAATTAATCATAGTGAAATATGTTAAGTTACAAAGGTTTTATGTCTATTTCACATTGTTGTTCATCTTAACAATCCTTCGTTACTGGTGACATACTCGTCAGAAGTCATTCATTTGAATAAACGATAATACAGAACAGAAAATCCGAATGTACCTGTCCAAGTGATCGTCTTATTTTCCAACTGCTAGCATCCAATCTATTCAATATAGTCCAATATAGACTTGTAGTGCAGAGCCTATAAAGTACCGCTTGAATGCGCTTATACATTATGATGGCACAATATACCCTGTGCTTATACAAGACACACGCTTATTCAAGGTACAAAAATGGCCTAAATTTCCATTGCGATACTCTCAGAATATTCCAACATGAATTCATCATCCTTTGCAAATTTGTCTCAGCTTTCCCAGGGGCCCTTATTACTTGACCTTTTTGGTTTGAACTTTTTAGGGGCGAGCCAAAAGTGGGGGGGGGGGGAATTGTTCACCCCCCTCTCCCCCTCTCCTCCCGGTTGCCATGCCCCTGTTTCCAACCAATGAATAGCCCTAGTTATTTCGGAAATCATGAATTATATGCGTGAAGCTGCAATCGTAAATAATTGTGTAAATATTGAGTGCCTCCATGGAACAAATTTTGCTAATGATTTGCTAACTATTTCAATTAACTTACCGTCAATTATTGACAGTAAATTACACTAAATCAAATAGACACCTATCAGTCATGCATTATTTACCATTAATAATTATATAATTGATAGTCCTCCCGTACCCATGGTATATTCATTAAGGCGAGTTTTATGATTTAACCATTAATAATTATGTTAAAACTATATGTGTGCATCATGACTGTAAAAACATTGTTTTGAATTTAAACGCTAATTGTGTCCGTTATTCTAAAAACGTGACAAAAGTAACATTCGTTAATAATCTTAACTCTTTATGAAAGTGTTTAGATTAGTTAAAAGAACACTTCAAAAAAATTGTTATGATGTTTAGATTCAAACACATCAAAGCAATTTGTTTAGATTCTAAACACTTATATAAATCTAAACACATTTTTCTTAAACACGGCAAAAGCTTTTTACCTAAACACTTATTATACTTCACTACAAAAGTGTTTAAAATAACTGACACAAGTAATAAGTGTTTTTACATACACAAAAATTTATTGAACCATATCTATTGTCTCTGTAAATTTAAAAAACGTGATATGTTTTATTGAATAGCATAAGGGTGTACAGGCAAGGGAAAAGGGTAGTCCAAGGAAAAAGCCAACTTTGAAATTGATGTCATAAGCTTTCCAGTGATATATTACACTAGAAGATATTATTTCTAGTTTTTGAGAAATGGCTTCATGAATATGTGTGGGCATCACCCTTTCCAAAATCCCAATAAGCTGTATGTCTCATATTTTCCAAGATATCCCTATTTAATTAGCATTATCTGTGATAATTAGAAATTTATGATACATTTTCATTGTTTAAGTCATAAAATTCGATCTAGGAATGGTAATTTTATTTTGTTTTCACCATCGCAATCCTCAGATATCATTCTATCAATTTATGTCTTAATTTCCTCTATTTGGAATAAAAATCATGTTTCCATGGCAACACATATCAACAAGCACACCCATTTAGGCTTTAAAACGTTCCTTTTACCTTCCAAATATAGAAGCTTTTTACCAAAAATGGAATGTTCTATGTAATCCTATTGAATTCTCCAGAAAAAAGTACCCAAGAGCTGTTTTTAGCCTGATTCTTTCATTTTAGGCCATAGTGGCGCCCCCTGGTGGCTAAAATCGGAACTTATCCCGCGGGGACCATCCTTTCTGCTTGGCTGCTCACAAGGGAGTATGCCTGACATTTGTGATTTTCTTGCTCAACTAATAATACACATGTATTTAACGCATCAGGCGTCACGCGCAGGAACAATGCCTGATGATCAGTATTAGTAGTAACTAGTGGGCCCCGCCCAGCCTAAGTGCATATTATATCATTATAATATAATCTCCTCAATTTGTACCTGTTTTATCTCTCATGTTGATCAGTGACAGGTCTACTTCACACTTATGCTGGTACCGCGGCCTGTGACTAATGTACAGGCCGGTATGGTGTAATGTAGTCCCACCTAGTTTCCCTATCGCTAGTTGGGATCTCAACCAGCTTACATCACATTACATAACATATCAATGCGCACCTTCTCACTCATCCCCTAACAAGACCTGGTGTACATACACTATAGAAAAGTAGTCCCAATCCGTTTTAGGGCCAGATATAAGACTTTGTCACTAAATATTAATCAACTTTTATGGAAATCATATAAGGATATATTGTTCTTAGATAATACATCATAACAACAGCCATATGTGTCATTAATTCAACCAAAATCGGTCAACACATGTGGACATGGCAGTTGGGATTTCAAAATGTTGTTTACAAACAAGGCTAGCTGTCAAATTTCCCAAATACCTTCTAACAATATATGCAGCCAATTTCTGGTTAGATATGAATGAGATAATGGCATCCCATGATGAATGTACATGTACATGTTTGTCTGAATGTACATTAAGAAATTATGTACAGTTTGACAGGAGTAAGCACATGGCAGTGTGTATGTTTTGATTCCTTAGGCTCCTCCCTACTTGACCCCACAGGCGGCAGACTGTACCGGTCCCTTGCGCGTGGGCAGTGGGACCGCGGTACCAGTATACTTCACACTAAGCCTCCACAGGAAACAAGCTGACTGCCAGGGTTAACCCTGCAAAATGTTGGTTTCCAGTAACCCGATTGGGTGTAGCAAAACAGTACTGACCCTTCTTACTTTACTTAAAGGGGCAATATTGCCACTTGCACTTGACCACATAGTAGACAAGAACAGTACTAGAAATGTGAATGGGACACGCTCGGTGATTATGTCACTTTAATGTCTTTTCAACTTTTAGATTTTGCTATGTGCCAACTTTTACAGTCTGTTAATTGGACAGTTATCATGGATTCTAGTTTGAAAACCATAAAACTGGACCCTAAAACATGACAAAAGCGATCGGACCCACTCAAGTGGCATGTTTGTCAGATCATGTTCCTGAAAACCAACCCTTTCTTTTTGGCCTAAGCGATTTAAAAACCCACAGGTAGAACGCCTTGATGCCCACCACAAGAGAAGAACATCTCTTTCTGCAACAAGCCAGGTAGATTCAACAGCAGCATGGTAAGTAGACATTTAACATGGTAATGTCTAGTATAGAGTGGGGTCTAAGTCAGAAAGTTCTGACTTCAGTTGTTTTGATCATTAACTTCCTACTGCTCAGGACAGTCCTGAATCTGTTCTCAAATCAGTACATGTACTGGCTTTTTAAAATCAACGGTGAACAGTTCTGTCATTTTATGAGGCCTTGCAGAACTCTTTAAGGTACCACTTTAGGATTATTCCTTAACATATTTGATTGCACTATTTGGCACAGTTTTTCTGAGACATTAATTGTAAATCAAATAACAATCTGTCAGTATTTATTGCCCCTTTCAGATTATTTCTATTTTAAAGGGGTTTGAAAGTAATGTAACGTGAATTGAAATTTTACATGACTCGAATCCGTTTATATAGCGACCTTTTTGTAAGGTATGCAATGCTTTCATTGATGATAAGGACATTGTATAGAAGTTCTGAAGTTTATTTAGTGATGTCATCAATACCCCCAGAATCGATATACAGCCATATTTAGAATTCCGATCATCGCATCAACAAAACCAGTGCATCGATACACTATTTATATCACAAGTAGTCCTATAATTTACCTTTATAGAACTGTACAAATTGTGTAAATATTTCATCTAGAAGTGGATATTTATTCGGTTATAAAATGGTACCCTTTGGCTTTGCAGTTCTATATAGTACAGGCAACGCAGCTCATTCATAGGCACAACCTCAAACTAATTGCAACATAAAATTTTATACCACAATGCATTTCTTTGAAGTCTCTAGAATGACATACTGAAAGATCTTTTCTTAATAAGGGAGTGCTCATTTTTTAACAACAGGGGGGGGTGGTGGATTGGGGGGGGGGGTAAAAAATTTGGACCCCTTGACCGGGGGGGGGGGGGTAAAAGATTTAGACCCCTCTTGGGGGGGGGGTGAAAAAAATTCAACCTGTTTTGGGGGGAAAAGCCCGTGCGTTACTATGCTACAAAGGGGCGCGAACGCACGCGATTTTCGGCCTGCCGGGGGGGTAAAAAATTTCGACCCCTCTAGCGGGGGGGGGGTGAAAAAAATTTGCGCGCTCTGCGCGAAATCTCACCGCCCCCCCCTGTTGTTAAAAAATGAGCACTCCCTAATGAGGGGAAATATGCTTAATTAGCATAAGTTCATTAGCGCCTTATTCAGACAGTCCATATATATGGAGTGTGTGGTAACCTTAGTTTGGCTGATTATTTCAAAGGCTAACATACTCCTCTATTCAATTGTTATAACCTTGTCTTGAGAATTCATGAATTTAATATTTTTCTAATTAGCATAATACCAATTTAAGTCAGAAAATAAATACTTTCTTAAATGGATGTAATGACCATTCAAATTTGCTCATTTCAAATTTAGTTCATATATCAAATGTGAGCAGGTAAGCAGAAAGGATAGTCCCAGTGGGATAAGTTCCAATTTTAGCCACCAGGGGTACCCACCATGGCCAAAAATGGAAGAAAAATGGCTAAAAATGTCATATAGCAATTTTCTCTGTAGAATACAAAAGCATTACACAGAACATTCCATCATTGGTGAAAAGCTTCTATATTTAGAATCTATGAAGACATTTTAAAAGCCTAAATGAGTGTCCTTGTTGATTTGTGTTGCCATTGAAACACAATTTCCATTCCAAATAGAAAGAATAAAGATGTCAATCAATAGAATGACTCGTATTATCATGGTCAAAATAGAATAAAATTACCATTCCTACATTACTACAGTTGCTACATTATGGTCAACATAATGGTTAACATACTGAAGTCTCTGAATGGAGGAACAATCAGAAATGTCTGTACCTTCAGCGACTGCTACATTATTTTGGTACTTCACCACTTCAGAATATGTACAAGTGAATCCATGCATCTGTTGAGAGTGTCCATCAAGACACCTTGATCCAAAATGATGGTGCATCTGCACATCAAGCCCAAGTTGCAAAGGGGCAACTAGCACTTTCAGCCTTGTAGCGTGCATCATTGCTGCCAACAAACATAGTCTTAAGAGAGATTGGTAAGAGTTCTCGGAGGTACTCAAGTAGGGCATCAGCAGACATTTCTTCTGCAGTAGGATAAGCATTGTTGGCCTGAATAGCAACATATTCCTGCACCTTTGAAACAAGCTCACCTACTGTTATTTGTTCATCCTCATGTTCTATTAAGTATGTAGCAACCTTTATAAATGCATCAATCTTTTCAGCTACCTCTAGACTACCAGTATTCAGCTTTTTGGCTTTATTGGTCTGAGCAGCAGGCATGTCCTTGTCTGTTTGAAAGGTGCTATAATACTGCCTGCATTAGCACTTTCTATTTGGCCTTCTTCTTTCTGTGCCCATTCACCCTTCCAGCTTATGCATTTTTGTAGCAGAGAAATCTTGAACCCAGCTGATCAAAGAAACAGCTGACCACAATATAGGCAATATCCATGGGAATTAAAGGCTGGAATATGGTAGATATAGGGCATAGACACTTGTGGATGACTGTGTTTTTTCTTAAATGTTTCACATCCCTTTTAGTTTTCCTCAATTCCTGAGTTCCTGGTACACTTTTTATGAACATTGTTGACTTTATCAGGACTCATGTTCAGATACAATATATATATATATATATATATATATATATATATATATATATATATATATATATATCTAACACACACCTAGATCACATCAGTACCTATGTAGTCAATCGATTACAACATCAACATTGTGCCAGGAATCCTAAAAGGAGAAGCACCTTGGTAAAAGAATGAAGGTGTATTGCAGATGATTGATATTTACATATTATGAGATCAAGTAAAAATCTGTACCCACCAGACCACTTTGTTACAGCCCCCCTCCAAGGCCACAACTCCCTTATGATGAATGCACACTCTCTCACAGGTAGCTCAATCATCCATATCACCACCCCTTCACAGTAATTGTAGTACGCTATGTGATTGTAGGTCCAGTATGTGATTCTAAATATAGAAGCTTTTCACCAATAATGGAATGTTCTGTGTAATGCTTTTGTATTCTACAGAAAAAATTACCATTTTACGTTTTTTGGCATTTTTCTTCCATTTTTGGCCATGGTGGCGCCCCCTGGCGGCTAAAAGTGGAACTGATCATATTGGGACTATCCTTTCTGTTTGCCTGCTCACATTTGAAATGGATTTGAACTGAGCATATTTCAATGGTCATTACATGTATCCATTTAAGAAAGTATTTATCTTCTGACTTTAATTGTTATTATGCTAATTAGAAAAATATTAAATTCATGAATTCTCAAGACAAGGTTATAACAATTGAATAGAGGAGTATGTTAGCCTTTGAAATCGGGCAAAAATATTCAGCCAAACTAAGGTTACCACACACTCCATATATATGGACTGTCTGAATAAGGCGCTAATGAACTTATGCTAATTAAGCATATTTCCCCTCATTATTAAGAAAAGATCTTTCAGTATGTCATTCTAGAGACTTCAAAGAAATGCATTGTGGTATAGAATTTCATGTTGCAATTAGTTTGAGGTCCAACTGTACATTGCCTGTACTAATACTATGGACGGGATATAGCATTAGACTGTGCACAAAATGTTACCAAATATTCCTAGTTCTAGTCTAAAGTATGAGAAAGGAAATATCAAGATAAAAATACCCACTTTTTAGGGGGATATTACCTGTTGTTGTAATATCGATATAAATCGAAACAATCGATAAGTTGGACCAAAGTAGTGATAATCGAAATCTGAATAAATTGGATATCAATAACCTCCCTATACAGAGAGAAGAAACCAATTCACAAGGGGAGTCCAGGCTATACAAAGAGAATAAAGACCTCCCCTTGACTCCCTTTCCTCACAGTCTGAATAAGATAGCCAAACTCCAGAGTATGATCTATCGGCCTAAGAAACCCTTGCACGTTGGTACAATATTTCAAACGGAAAGGTTTCTCAGCACATCTTTGCTTAGGGCCGCACTTCTCCTTTTCCGATTCTGACAATCCTACACCCAAAATAATTGTCAAGAGCTTTTCTTAGCAACAAACATGAACCTGTCTCTGTGTTAAGCACTGACAGTGCTAGTGTTACTGAATGGGAACTCAGAATATTCTCCATAATGCTACAATCTAATTCACCAAGAAAGCTGTTGGTCTTGTCAAAATTAGATAATCACACAAATATACGTTAATATTTGTTGGGAAGAGAAGGTCATAATGATCATTTTGTTCAAGGTGAAGTTACCATAAGTTCCATAATAAGTCACAAGAATATTAGTATGTTACTGCCCTTGTGGCTGCCTAGTGGCTGTTTATGACACTAAATCCTCGTAATGGTACGTTTTCCCCTGTTGCATCACATATACACTAAAATAACTTATATTTGATATTGAAAAGGGCTTTATCTCCCTAATTGGAAGACATAGGGTGAATTTTATCTGAAACAATCTGGTTTCGGGAGAGGTGTCTTTATGTGGAACGTGGTAAAGAAAGAGTTAAAATCGGCTAATGGGTTATGGCCCTTATCCCAAGCTCCACTATGGCCTATAATCAAGGCTGAATCTCTGGTTTATCATTGTTATTGGTTATAGTCAGAGGTAGTTACTACTTAACGCGTCTAAACATCCAACATCCCGATGTTTGCTTCATAACATATTAAAGCCAAATATAGAACCAGAGGACTTCTCCCTTTGAATTCTCCTCACCTAGGCCAGAATGCATAACCATAGGACTTGTCTCTTTGATTTCCCACTACTTAGGTCCCCCACCCACCTGTGCTATCTGTACTCCTCCACTAGTCTATGGTGCCTCTCCTCTTCCAGGTAACTCAGATTCACTGGTCCTATCTACACTCTTCTTCAGTCAGAGATGACATTAATAAGACATGCGTTCAGAAATCATTACTACACCCCTCAAATTACCCCCGACAAAGCTCCAAAATATCCATCCCTCACCCCCAAACCTGGTAGGCCAATGTTGCTGATTCCTATCTTTGTCAATTTTTGATTCAAAGTGATTTTTAATTGAAGAATATTTAAATAGTGCAAATAATTCACTGAATGGAAGAATGGGTAATTCCTATTTTACAGAACGAAACCAGGATGAATGTAACAGCATCACCACATGAAATCAACTCAAGCTCCATTGTGAACAGAACAACAGACTTCAATGATGACACCACTGACCCTCAGCTCTCGGGAACTTTCATGGTAGTCTATTTTAGTATCAGACTTCTGTTCTCAATCTTTGCCATATTGGGTAACTTGCTCACCATTGTGGCAGTCCATCGCTTTGACAGACTTCAAAACAACACTAACTTTCTCATCTGTAATCTGGCTATTGCTGATATGTTAGGAGGTATCTTGACCCCTTTGAATGTCCTCCACTATTGGTGGTCTGACTCATCCCTGTTTATCCCACTCTGTCTTATTGATAAAACACTCAGTTTGATATCAACAGGTGGCAATATGTTCAGTATTTTATGGATTGCTGTAGATAGATATTTCTTCATTGCTCATGGTCTGCATTATCCACTGTGGGTCACCCGAACAAAGACCTTCATTGTCATTGGTCTCACTTGGTTCTTTATTACAATTGAGCTCATAGCAATTGCCGTTTTCCTTAACAAACTGAAGATTGGAATGACATGTAAAATTTCAGTTTTTCTCACTGACTTTGCACATGGGAAATTGATTGCACCACAACTATTGATATTAGCTGTACTAACAACTATTTGTTATATTGCAATTGCCAGAATAGCAAACAAGCAGGGGCATGCAATTGCAGCATTGAATATGCCCAATGATACATATGCAGCTGTAATGAATCGACAACAGAAAAAAATTGCAAAGATGATGATAATTGTATTAGGGACATACTTTGCTTGCAATCTCCCACAGAATATTGTCAGTTATTTCCTGAGGTCATCAAGGACTATTTTCTGGCTGAAAATGGAGAAAATCACAGTAATTTTCTTCTGGGCTAACACATGGCTGAATCCATTCATTTATGCTTGGAAAGATGAAGGTTTCAGAGTATCCTTCCGCAGGCTTCTTGGACTAAGTGTAGCACCTGCACCAATGCCCTAAATACACACTCACCTATGCCAAATAAAAAGAAAAGGTGTGTTTCACTAGAAAAACAGGGCCGACCCTACAAATCTTTATCCCATTTTGAGAAAATGTTTATATTAAAAGTAATTTTGGCTATTTCAGAGTCAATTTGATAGTCCATGAGTGGATGCCGTTGTCGGCAAATCAACACTGAAGTCAATTTTTAGGTACTTTTGAGGCCAAAGTAAAAAATAAACCCGACCTACCCTAACTAGATTTTCAGACTATGTAACCCAAAACACAGCTTTTATTATTTCTGTCTAATGTTTAGAGCCATTACTGGGCACTGCCACCTAGTCAACAGCTTACGATTAGAAGGGAAAACTGGACGGCTGGCTGCAGTAAAATAGTAATTGTTTAACCCTTTAGACCCCAGGCAATTACATAATATAGTGCCTCATTTCCCCAGGATTTCGTGTGAATTTGGCTAAATTTGGTCATTGATCACCCTCATTTGTTTAACATGAAAATAAGTTTTTATTCTTTAAGCTATACATTACATTAAAGCTTGTATTTATTCTATGGCCACCTTTCAAAAAAATTACTGAAACATTAAATTTTTAATACATGACAGGTCTTAAAAGATGTGTGGTCCTTGCCATTTTCATAGAGGCCTTGATGGCTCACTCGAGCTGAAATTCGTTGTTTCAGCCTAATATATTGTATATATTATATATATATCTTTTAAAAGTCAAATCACATGAGAAATATAACATTTTTGATAGAGATTTTGAATCAAATCATCCTTTTCTGAAGCTTGATGGTCTACCCATCAAAATGATATAACTTGCATTAATTAGGGTACCATGTCCAAGTAAAACAATCAATTACATATGCTAGGCTTTTAGCCTATCTTCGAGATTTTCCAGTAAAACACACAGTTGTGTGGCCCCAGGAAATAAGCTCTCTAGAGGTACAATATTTCCATTCCCTTTACCTTTAAACCCTTTCTGAATGTCATTTATGGCCTCAATTAGGGTTAATGTTAAATAATTTACAATGAGTAATCAATGTTGAATAACAAAAAAAAATGTTTTGGGAATGTTGTCCTCATTGATATATACTTGAATCAGGGCCTAAAAACGGGCGTTTTGCGGCCGACTACGGCCGTTTTGGGGAAACGAGACATGGCTGTTTCCGGCCGTTTTGGGGTCTAAAGGGTTAATTACCAAGTTGTAATGATAAGTACATGTATTAAGACAGTTGAATGTAAATTAGTAATGCAATAATAATAAGAAGAACATGTAACATTGTGATGTGAATATGAGACGTTTGATAATAAGAACAATTGAAAATAACCATTATAATGTAAATGACTGTGCCCTTTAAGGACTATAATGAATATTGTACGGTAAAATGACATAGTTATGTAATGACCTATTAGTGAGGAGTGGGCGGGTGGGAACTAATAATACTAATACCAAAATAATAATGACCGCTCAAAAAGTTATTTCTCAGTGGAAGATGTTATATCAAATGAAGGGAGGATTGCTAGTGATGTGACATACTAAATATGTGACACAATCTGCGAAAAGGGACCTTAGTGCACGGTGCATTGAGATCCTTTTTTCCAGTACATGTCGCATATGATGATCAGCAGAATGGGTGTTTGGCAAGTGACATTTACAGATCTATACCATTTTTCTTGTATGTCACACGCTTTTCCAGGTTTGACGGCAGGCTATGTAACTCGATTGTGAAAAGGGTGAAGGTCAAGCAATAGTCCCTGGTTGAGAGAGCTAGGTCGTTAAAGGAAACCCCGGAACGATGAAGCCTGTGTCAGATGGTAGGGTAGGTGGGATCTTTAAAAAAAAAAATTCATCTTGACCTGAAAAGTAGCCAAGAATTGACTCACAAACTTCAGCGCCAACTCAATGACAATAGCCTAGACTCGTGGACTATCAGATAAACTCTGAAATAGCCGAAAAATTACTTGAAATATAAACATATTTTTTCAAAATCGGATCAAAATTTCTAGGGGCGACCCTCTTTTGCTAGGTATGGTCAAGAATTGACTCGCAAGCTTCAGGCTGACTAACCGACAACAGTATTGACTCTTAGACTATCAAATCAACTTTTTTGCTAGGTAGGGTCAGGTATATGAATTTAATAGGGAAAGATATAACGGGTAATTGGAAGACTCAAGAAGGTAAATCTGAGATTGAATGTTCAATAAAATATGATTAAATTAACGTTGAAATAATGTAAAAATATGCTTTTTGTGCTCTTTAAGATGCACAATATAATTGACAAAGCTGGTCCTGAAACAACTATACAATACACTGGGTTCTAATGCATTAGGCATTATAGGCTGTATTATTGGTAATGTAGTCAGTGATGTAAACATAATAATTATCATAATTGTCGTATTTAATTCACACAATTGAATTACACAATCATTTACTCTATCATTTACTAGGGTGAATTGGAGGGTGTTCCAGGGTTGCCAACTACAGCCAAATTGGCCTAATGAAGTGTGAACTTGTCTTCAGATGATTGTCTTTGTTCCATTGCCATTATAGTAATACCTATAGAACCATAGAACAAAGACAATCCTCTGAGAATAGGTTCACACTTCATTAGGCCAATTTGGCTGTAAAAGAGGTGTTTAACTTTAAACACCATATTTTCCGAACGCTGTTTAAACCCTAAACATGGGCATGGTCCAACCACTTGATGTCACCTAAATATTTAATCAAGACTTTGTTTAGCATTTATACACTTTTCACCTAAACACTAAGTGTTTAAGTGTTTAGCTTTTAAACCCATGTTGAACACTCGTAAATTAAACATCTAAACAACAGGTGTCTGAGTGTTTAGCATTCAAACATGTTTACACCTGAACATGTTTAATTCTAACCATCGCTTATCTAAACATGTTTAGAATAAACGTGTTTGGCCAAAAAAAAAGTGTTTGAAACCTTGAGACAAAAAAAGTGATTACTAAAGTGTTTTTTAAACACTTCTAAACACTGGTGTTTTGATGTTTTACAATGATTATTGGTTTGTCCACATAATATATCCACTATAAAACATCTGTTATCAAGCTGTGTATACATATTATGTTACTATAGATGCAAAAGCACGCATTTGTTAAAGTTCTGGGCACAAAAGGGTTATCATAAACCACAATATCTATTGTTGAATGAGAGTGTTATACACTGTATAAGCACCTACATGTATACCAGTATAATTGGAGACGGCAGTTTAGGAGATGCTCACTGAAGACTATGGTTTTTAATTGATTCAAACATTCCCTGTATAAGTTTAAACAATGCTCATCAGTGGGGCCAGTCGCTGAAGCTAAACGTGCTACTTTGTCAAATTCTGAATTCAATTTTTTTAGGTTTATGGCTGTAAAATCTTTATTGATATCGGATGGAATATAATTATGTTGAGATTGGTGATATTGTAAGATATGACTAAATTTATTGTTGTTTATGATATTATTGTTATTGCGTTTAAAGTTAGTATCCCAACTAGTGAGGTGGCGATTTTCTGTGTTGATCATTATTCGTGAGAATGGTTATGCTATGAATACCATGTGACAATATTAAATCTCTAGCTGCCTCATTATATGTATAAGAAAATGGGCAAATAGAGGGTCAATAGACTTTTCCCTGATCAGTGAAAAATGCGGATAACATCCAGGCCTGTCTTATGAGATACACTTAAGTATACCTGAAACTGGCAGTACAGAACACTTTTTGGTGCCACCTGGTGATCATAAGGGGAACTATAATTCACTCTATTGTCTCCATCCTTTTCCCGCCATAGAAGTGGAAATATGTGTAGGAAAAACAACATTCTATTGAAACACTTAGTGCAGTTCTTGATGTTAACTATGTACCCATGATTGAAGAAAATATATACACAATCGGTTTAAACATGTTTTAGAAAATGTTCAGACTGACATCTGATCGAAATGTAACTTTGGTACTTTAAGTGCATAAAAGGCTGGTATTTGCACATTTTCCACCACACTCCTGTCTTCACGCTCACATTTCAATGTTTAAGAAATAAATGATTTGCAAACGATTTGAACATGCATATTTCCTCTAGCCCATTGTATCTGTGCCACTGTAAGCTTCAGTTTGATATCAAATATGCCCACATTCAATTTTGCCCATTATTATCAACTTTGTGATGACAAAATATCATCTTTTAGCGACATGCCATCCTTAACTCTTTCCAGCCCGCTAGTGCATTAATGCACTACCTGGAAAAAACGGCTAGTGCATTATTGCACTATAAAGAGGTCTTTTATAATATCAAATTCCATTATCCTGAGCACCCCCAATACATCTTTTGAACAGACATGACCTGTTATTATGGTACCATATGAAAGGAAATTACGTACAGATTGCGAATCAGTGATTTGAAAACATGTATCACAGATAACAATTTTCATATTAACCTCAATATAACCCCATGTATTAATACTTCTGGATCTGGGGCTGTAATCTGCCGTACCCTTGGGAGTTTACACTACCATAGAGCCGGCTGGAAAGAGTTAACGGGTTGAGTTAAACTGCTAAATATTGGGTATCACAGGAGAATAACACTCAGGGTAATTGCTTGTATTGTGATCTGGTGCCTACTTATCAGGAAATCCTGAATAATTGTAACAGCGTGATGGGTGTGGCAATGAACAAGACTACCTAAAGTGGTCTCAGGGTGTAATTTACACATAAGTATAGACAATCATATTTTCTAAACCAATAGCTTGGCATCACATGTGTTGATATCAATGATTAGTATTAACACCAAAATGATGTTCACCTGGTGTAGTAAACTGGAAGTAACTACCAGAAGACAAAGGCACATAGCTTCTCCATGGGTGCACACGTCAAACAGCACATTCGCCCACTCAGTTTAAAGATGCAATGATGCTAAATACAAGGACACCTACAAAGCAGTTCTATAACGACACTCCTAGGTAAGGAATGTTACTGTATCTTTAATTCTAACACATTGTAATTGTATTATACTGTAATGATAAGATAGTGCAAGAAAATTTATGGCCAAATCAGGATAGATATATAGTCTTACACAGTATACTAACATACACATTTCAGCTTTAGAAGCCCAAATGAATTCTTCTAGTTCAGAAAAGCCCAACATGCAAGTGGACATTCGGTCCTGCTACACGTGTAAATCTGCTGGATCGGTGGCATTTTAGAAAAACATTGCCACTATCCTGCATGTTCTCCTAAAGACTGATATCCGCTGGTCAAGGCAAAATGTGTGAAAGGTTGAAAAAAGGTCCACGAGAAACAGTCAAAACTGTTGTTTCCTTACAAGCTTGGCTATTTCTTATGATTTCCAATTGTTCCCATTTGAAAATTTTGTATAAATTTTGGTTTCATAGTTATTTTGGCCACTCTAGCTATTCTTTTCAATGTACTTTTTTTTTAAATGAATTTTTAACAATTCCCCCCCTTAAAAATCCTGGATCAGCCTCAACAAGATTCTCACAATTGTTTCTCGTTCTAATGTCCGAAATTGGTGATATCCTCCTCCTTCGTTTGAATTTCAATATTTCATATTTCAAATTTCAAATTACTTGAAAAATTTTATATAACGAATATATCAGGATCATTTTAATTTCTGTATAATTATGACATATATGATATGTATAGACCTGTAGTTTATTCATAATTTAGGCCATTTTAATCAAAAAGGGCACTTGTCACCATGAGAGCTGCCGATCCAACACTAGGCCTACTAGGTGCTGTTTTTATTTTCCATTCTATAATAACTATAACCTTGTCGAGGGTCATAAACGACTACAACTGTAGGCCTAAACCGCTAGAAAGAAAATAGAGAAATTCTTAAAATTGAATTGAATTGAAAAGAAGTTGAATGGGCAGCCTCCTCACTTCACTTTTCACTGCCAATACAAACTTTTATCGTCGTTTAAATCAACTGTTGGACAGTTTTATAATCATCTGTCAGCTTTAAAGTTTAGGTAGATCTAGTCCCTTTTGAAAGGAAATCAAGAGATGTGCTAGATGGCAAGTTCATTTGATTGGTGGGACATGGAAAATCCGCAGCGGACTTGCCGATCCAATGTCATAACTTGTCACTTGTGGGCATCTTACAAGTCAATCTCTCGTCAAAGTGTTCCGCTATTAAAGTGCGGTGATATGTCTTTGACTGTGTGGAAATTGCAGCATATTATGGGAGGGGGGATAATAAACAAAAATGTAACGCAATGGGCATAACTAAGTGAAGATTCCACAAGTGCCATCTGCCTGATGCGATGCATGCACGTAGTTATGCCCACTGTGTTATGTTTTTGATGCATGGTTAGCATGTATCTGCAACAGTTGAATTTATTGTTTTGACAAAAGGTTCACTGAACACATTAAGTGTATATAGGTACACAGTAGAATCTACCGTAGAATGGATTTACAGTAGAATCTACTGTAGATTTACACTCCTGGTGGATGGCCATTGTCTCACTAGCTCACTGTCTCTCATTATTCCTTTAATTCCTGTAATTAACTAGAGAGTAGCTTGTGATGAATGAGGCTTAACTCAGCTTGGCTGAATGAGAAACATACTTACATGATTCTTTGGCTGTACTTTGATAACAATATGGATCAGAAATATCATAAAATGTCATCCGCCTTATTGATTAATAAATGATATGCATAACACTATTCATAAATCATGATAATGACATCTTATTACATAGTATTATGTAATATTACATAGTTGTGCCATGACATATGTACAACCTCTCTTACAACATGTACAACCCCTCTCACACTACATACAACCCTCCTATTTGGTCCAGTTTGTCCACATATGCCTTCCCTAAGGCTAACTATGGGGATCCGGATATGATGGTATAATCACAACTGACTATGGGTATAATTATTAAATATCATATAGGACTAGAATTTAATTGTTAACCTAATTAGGGAATGTGTTATTTATATCTTACAGTACAATACCAGCATGGATGGTGTCACAGACTTCACAGCCGACAATTTGATGCTGGCAGGTAACAATGACAATGTGACAACAATGTTAACACCTTTGAACAGCAACTCAAGCTCCATTGGAAACAGAACGACCAACTTCAATGATGACACCACTGACCCTCAGCTCTCAGCATCCTTCATGGCAGTCTATTTTAGTATCAGACTTCTGTTCTCTGTCTTTGCCATCTTTGGGAACGTGCTCACCATTGTGGCAGTAGTTCGTTTTGAGAGACTACAAAACAACACCAACTTTCTGATCTGTAATCTGGCTGCTGCCGATATACTAGGAGGTGTTTTGACCCCTTTGAATGTTCTCCACTACTGGTGGTCTGACTCACATATCTTTGTCCCACTGTGTCTCATTGATAAAACAATTAGTGTGATAGCAACAGGTGGCAATCTGTTCAGTATTTTATGGGTTGCAATAGACAGGTATTTCTTTATTGCTCATGGTCTGCATTATCCAATGTGGGTCACGCGAACAAGGACTGTTATTGTCATTGCTCTTACTTGGTTCATTCTTACAGTTGAACTGTCAGGAATATTTGTATTTCTCAACAAGCTGAAGTTAGGAATGACCTGTAAATTTGCTGTTTTTCTCACTGACTTTGCATACAGTAAACTGATTGTACCACAAATTGCTATTTTAGCTGTTTTGACAACTATTTTCTATGGAGCCATAGTCAGGATTGCATACAAGCAGGGCTGTACAATTGCAGCATTGAATCAGCCCTATGACACTTATGAGGCAGCCCTAAACCGGCAACAGAAGAAAATAGGAAAGATGATGATAACAGTACTGGGGACATATTTTGCTTGCCTAGTTCCACAGAATATTGCAAGTATCATCTTAAAGTCATCAAGAACAGTCTTCTGGCTGAAAGTAGAGAAAATCACTGTAATTTTCTTCTGGGCTAACACCTGGCTGAATCCAATCATTTATGCTTGGAATAGCAAAGATTTTAGGGTCTCCTTCCATAAAATGCTTGGTCTGGCACCAAGCAATTCTGTTCAGCCAATCATCCACTTGCCTAATGTCTAGAGGTGAATAATTTTACAAACAGCTGCCGTCTTTTCCCTTATACAATTCATGATATTTATGGTATACTCAAATCTTGTCTACATAGTGACCTAGTGTCTGACGTATACGAAAAAAACCTGCTATATCGTTTGGTGTATTAGGAATGGCAACTGGCCCATTGCAGGAAAGGGTACAATGCCAGGACACCAATGGCATTTGGAGCAGATGTCTAGATGGGCAGATAATTAATCAGATTGGACCGAAGCTTGCAGTAGGAACCAGAATATCCTTCTGTCGGCTTTAAACAAAAACTCCACCATCGTAAACATGACTGTTAGTGTATTTTTATCCATGAAGGGTGTCCACATGGTGATTATGAATTTATTATCGGTGTAAGCATATTAAATTTGCTTGTCTTGGAAGTAGTCACTTGCCAACTTTTTAGTATTTCAGATGTCGGCAATGTAATTCTTGGGTATGTTGACCAACTGTCCTTGACGGTCTCTAATAATTATGGTCATCAAATCCATTGTTCCTAGATATCCTGGGAGGATACATTGTAATGTAAAAGGGTCGTAATAATACCATTATTGTTGTTGTATATCTATTCAAGTTATGAATCTCACGCGTAAACAAGATGGTAGTATAATATTATGTCATAACAAGTTTATTCAAACCTCATGTATACTGACTGTGCTATCCAATTACATATACAGACATTATGTGGTCCTTTATTGTCAACTTTATTGTCAACTTTTCCCTTTGCAAACAAAAAGAAATCTAGAAAAAAATTAATTTGGTGACGCGTGGTGATGAGAAACAAGGATAGTATTTGGAGTTGCCTTAGGTTCATTGGAAACGTAAGCACAAGGTCACCGGCGGTATCTAACTACTACTACTACTTTGGTGTACCATGAGATACCAAGCTGTCTGTATGCTAATCTGATACAATAAAGGGGCAATATATTACATAATACATGCTTCTTTGTGGTCTTGTCTCTTGGTCTTTAGCACTAGTGCTCTACTCTAGACCAGCTATTGTAGTTTGGAGAATAATACATGATGATGTATTCCTATTGTTATGTGTTGTGCGGGTAGTAACTTTAACACCATGATTATAAAATAGTGCCATCATTGTTAGCACACAACAGCACATGCTTGATGGAATGCATTGGCAATTATTCACAATATACCAAGTAAACAAAAAAAAAACGTTATAGAAAGTTTCCTTATGGCTCGATATATAACGTTAAAAACGTTGTTTTGACTTGAAATAAACGTATTTTCGTTAGCTGGGTAGCCCTATGCTTAAATAAACCACAGGAGGGGGCGTTGTTGAATCATTGACTCATGAGTTGCACACCGCCGACCCTAGGGGGCACCAGCGGCTCCCTGGAAAATTAATTCCTTGCATGACCGTTCTAGTATACTCATTATAATCTGGAACCAGGTCCATGATGATAACAAGATACTATAAGCAGGCCTTAGCTTACAATATAAGTATAAGATGAATAGCAGTACTTGTTCATACCACAAATAACAATGTCATGATTATTTATAACAAGCCTGTCTGAAAAGATCATCCGGGTTATTACATTATATTTATACAGTGTCATGTGTTCAAAGATCATTTTACCAAAGAAAATAGCACATGTTATAAAATATAATTATAACAATAATAACAATATCAAAAAACGAAACCAAGATCACACACTAGAGTCTACCTACCTACATGGAAAAAATCAATCCCATGAATTATGTTAATATTTCTGTATATCTTTCTTCAAATGTTCCCTTAAGATAGAACGTTTGGCCATAGATATGGAGACTTAAAAAAGCTTATTGACATCATCTCACATTAGATGATACGATCCTCCAACGAAGTCTGCAGGCCCAGGGACGGTACATTTATGTGAAACAATATCAATGTGTGATCAGAAAAGTAAACATGTAGAAAACGTTCTGCAATATGGAGAAACATTCTGAATCATTTTACTCCCTGGTGTACTAATGTTGTGATAATACTGTGTGGCATACTTCTCAGTACTAAATAGCCATTTAGTCAGTTAAATGGACATTAAAGTGGTCAATTTGATTGAATCCTCTATTGAGTTTTAGTTTGGAGTTTTTTATTTGGCAAAATATATTCATAGACATCGGGCATTTTTCCACAAATTCCAACATGTTACTACATGTAGTTAGTTGTTGTAATATAGTCAGAGGCTCTATTCGAGTGTATTAGATTATCAAGGGCTCTATTTTAGTGGCCTTGGGTCTTGTGGAGTCAGTAGGGTTTTTCCCCCCGAACTTCCAAATCACAGCTGATTCACAGCTGACATTAAGCTCAAATCTATAGATATTAGGGATTAAATCCCACCATGATTTCTATGCATCCAGAACCACTGCACTCTGAGCCTGTTCAAATTTGGGAGCCTTGCATTCACTCCAAATTACAAGGGTTCTATCGCAAGGGTGTTTATTCCAAATCCCACCGCTCAATGTACGTGGACTCGGATCTTTGCAATTTGGACATGGGTTATCTGTTGCAATGATTATAGACAGTGGATCGATTCAGGTCAATATGCTCAAATTGTTAGAACATATATATAGGAGATTCATTTTTAGTGGTTAATATTATTTTGTAGCACTCTTCTGCGCTAAAACGGGACATGCGGTAATTTGAGTACCTTCCCTAAAACAGCCGGATGTGAATACAGATACATAATATTACACTCACTATTAGCCAAACTCAACAGTACGATTAATGGACTTTCATTAGTCCCTTGCCAATTTCAAGCTACAGTGTTACGATGTATACTTATTGACTGCGTTTTGGAAATATTTCTTGTTATTTGTACATTATAGCCTTTGGATACCAATTTTATTTGAAATGTCTTGGAACATAAGAAAAAAAGAGGCAAAATTTAATGTTAAAACCGCAGAGATGTCAGAGCATTAAAGGAGAATAAATGAAGAGTTTGGATGCAAAACGACATAAATCCATTTTTGTGAGTCTTAAGATAACAGCATATTTGTAATTCTGAAGAACTGGTGAATAGATGTTCTTTTTTTTTTCAATTGTTAATGATTAATGGGCAATAAATGAAACACCTAGAAATAGGTTTTTGAAATATATATATATATGTTGACGATAAATAGTTATACATTTATTGTTCTATATCCGCAACTAAAGTTCATCACGAATATCTAGTACATAAAACCCTCACTAGGTGGGGTGTTAGTCTTCTTCATCTGGCCATTGTCGGCCATTGTCCATTCCTTCTCCATCCGTCGTCGTATGAGCATCAGCTCCACATGTTGTGTGTTCAGAGTAAAACTACCTATCATGGTAGACGGAAAATCTGCCCGGGTTGTAAAGCACCCAACCCAGGCAGGACTGCAGACGAGGACCAGGAGGATGGCGAATTTAAGGAGGTAGCGGAGTCTGACTTGGGAGATTCTGAGTCTGAGACGGACGTGTCAGTGTCGACATCCGGGAAGACCCCCTCCAAGTCGCCGGCCACCACGGCCACCGCCACCACCACGACGCCCGGGTCGACCACGGCCACCTCCACCGCTCCTACCACCAGAGTGCTGACAGGTCATGACACGGTGGATCAGATGGTGGGTCAACTAGGTGAGGCCTTGTTTAAATTGGATGTGTTGGTCGATTTATGGACAGACAATGCTGAGAAGGTGAAGGAGTCCAAAGGGGGGAAGGGCAAGAAGTCTAGTGTGGTGCCGGCTGTTTCCACTCCCCTTGCCTCCACAGTGACAGCCCCAGGGGCTTCAACTTCCACATCTCATGTCGCCCAACCTTCCAATATTGACAATGTTCCTGATAATGTGTTCACTCCTCCCTACCCCATGGGGGATTTGACATACGGCCCGCCTCCTTCCAGTTATGCCGGCGGTGCTTATGGCGGTTATGGCTACGCCCAACCGCCACCTCAGCTAGGTCAATCATGGCGGCCTAGCTTCTACACTCATCCTCCAGCCCAGCCTTATCCGCAGTATCCACCGTCCCAGCCTTCCTTCAACTACACATCGGGTCAGACGTACAACCAGTTTCCTGCGCCATCATACGCCCAGGCGTATCACTCCCCCCAGCCGGGGACATATGGATTCCAGCAGCGTAGCCCCAACTACTCTCCTCAGTCTTACATCCAGGGCCATGCCTTCGGCCAGGGCGGTGTCCAGGGCTGGGGGGGACTGGGGCGGTGCTCCGCTCGGCTGGGGCGGTTATGGATACGGCGACGCCTCCGGCTCCAGCTGCTGCAAGAATCAAGATTCAATCGGGAGTAAGTTTGATTATCGCCGATATCTACCTGCCAGTGAGAGAAAGAAACCCCTCACCATTACCTATGTGTCTGAACTATGGAGATTTCACTCTTGCCTTCTAAAAGAACTCTTGCACGACGGGGAAGATGTGACGGGCTTCACTGATCATATGAACTATATGGCGGAAATGGCCAGTTCAGGCGTATATACGGTACAAGCACTTGTTAGTTACGATGAAGAAATGTTAGAAAGGGCACGTCAGGATGGCCCTGCTGCTTTTGGGGGGGCAGACACTCATCTTTCCAATACCAAGTTGGGTTTTGCTGGGCTCTGGGGAGCTT
The DNA here is from genome assembly GCA_947462335.1 of Harmothoe impar. Classification (NCBI taxonomy): domain Eukaryota; kingdom Metazoa; phylum Annelida; class Polychaeta; order Phyllodocida; family Polynoidae; genus Harmothoe; species Harmothoe impar. Next base: position 30,000,199 of record OX381707.1, read on the forward strand.
TACATAAAAAAACGGTGTTTTTGGTCCCAACTTTTGTTGGGAACTCTGGATTCTGGGACAATCTCAAACTCGCCTTACAAAATGGGTGTTTTTTTTTGTCCTAGCGGACAGGAATTATCCTATTTTTTTTGGGATAAATCCTGAAGAAATATATCCTTACTCATTTCGAGTAAGGACATATTTCCTTACTCTCCCGCAACTATGACGTCACAGGGGGGATTCCTCCCAACTTTGGGGGCATCCCCGGACATATGTCCCAACTTCAGCTTCCGGTCGACATCCCAACAGCGAGAACGCACGGAAACAAAAACTTCCCCAAAAGCAGGTAAGAGCTTAAATAGCTGAACAAAAACCTTTCCACCCGTTTATCATGTATTCCAACATCCCCCCGGTCTAACTTTTGTTACTCAAATATGGTAATTTGCACATTTACACCAAAAATACGGCGGTCCATGTGAGCGATAATGGGGGGAATACGTTCATTTCGGGCGGGAAAAAGTTGGGCATTATGTCCTATCTGTTATAGGCCGTAATACCATTGTTGTTCATCATTTATACACGATTTTCTCTCACTAATACATCTTATTTCTTGTCCTAGACATGGCGCGTGGACATGCCAAACCAAAGAAAGATCACCCCCCGCCGCCACAACTTGTCTCTGAGAGCGATTCGTCCTCATCAAGTGAGGAGGAAGATGACAGTGATCGAGACCCATCTTTCACCAAGCCAAAGTCGGCACACAGTTCAGAATCGTCCAGCTCCTCGGATGAAGAACAGGAGATCCCCGCCAAGTACCGGTTGAAGCCGCCCTCTGCCAAAAAGGAGTGTGACAAATCTAAAGGAAAAAACTCAAAGCCCAAAACTAAAAAGACTGCCCATGTCGACCACCGCTCACCGGTGGCGAAACCTAAAAAACATAAAACTGGAACAAAAACGCCACCCCCCGAGTTGGAGGATTCCACCAATTCCGAAAATAAGAAGTCGTGGTGGACCGACCAGGAGAAAGTCGCCCTATTCACTGTGGCACACAAGCATAGGCGACTGATGGCCGAGCACACGAGCAAGAAAAATGCACCACTGAAAGAGGCGGTGAAAAACAAGATGCTTGGTAAGTTTCTAGCATGTCACAGTGATATATTCTTTCAAAGACTTAGCACCTGTACTACAATGGGTCATGGTTAGGAATTCCAGTACTCTGAGAAATATCCTGTAATTTATCCTGTAGGTGTCGCCTAATTATTATAAGGACCATCGTACCCTGACCCTGTGTTCCCCATGTAAAGTTTTTCTGTCTTGTAACACTATCTTCTTCCTCTTCAGTGGCCGTCAACGCTGTCAGCAAAACAGGCGGAAGGTCTCTCGACCAAGTGATGAAGAAGTTCAGGACTTTCCCCGGGAAGGCCGCACAGAAGAATGACGACCTCCTGAAGCACTACATCTCCAAGGGGAAGCCAGTTCCGCCTGGCATGGGCCTCGACGAGGCCGAAAAGTTGTGTCTCAAAGCTAAGCTTAATGTCGGAGAGATAGCAGGTAAGTTAACATTATATAGGCACTTCGTTCCCCACTTACTACCATCACTCACTCAGTAAATATATATATATATTTCTTAAAGGCACAATTCCCTATCCTTACAGTACCGTGAATGGCAAGATGGAATTTGGGCCATTTTCTTACTGTGACTATTTGTTTTTATCTTTTTTCCTCTAGGCCTAACTCGCTCACACAAGCATACCGGTAGCAAGAACAGTGCCTTGGTTGCGGAGCAACCTATACCCTCCACCAGCAGCGACGTCCGGTCCACCAAAGAACACAAGACAGGCAAGGCACGGAAGGAACAGAAGGAGGAGGTCGAACTCAGTGATCCAGATGACCACGACGATGACGACGACGACGATGAGCCCCCCTGTAAGCGCTCAAAAAGCGACGCGCCCGTAGAGGAGACCTCCGGGGTATGGGACACCACCAACGACCAGAGCAACGCGGCTGAGCAGGATGACGAGACGGCTGTGGATCTAAGCAACGTCAGTGAAGGGGACACCCTTCTCTGCCAGGAACAGGAGGAGGACCTCGACGACGACCACATGTCCTCGACCCCCATAGAGAAGTCTCGCCAACTGACGAGGCAACAGGCTTTCACCCGGGTGCTACACCTGGTCCAGTCTGCCCCTCTGCCCACCCGGCCGGATGAAGGTCGACCAGCACGGCCCCAGGACCCAGAGAGTAACCTCGCCGACGCCCTGCGGATCGCCATCGGCCAGACAGCGAATACACAAGCATTGATAGCAACCGGTTAGTACCTATACCTACCATTATTTACACATTAAAATCAATGAGTAGAAGCTGGCTATAGGCCCATTACTTGGAGACGTATATCCCAAATTATTGAATGTTATGACTCTGCACGGCGCATAGTGCTCATTGTTTACTTTTTGGGAATTTAGTCTTGTGCAAGAAAAAAACAATTGTCCTAAACCCTCTACTCGAATAAAATATATGTTGATCACACAAACGGTTCTTATATTTTTCAGAGCTTCAGACTGTGCGTCAAATTCTGGATGTTGTGGCCAGGGGGACGTGCCGCGACCCGGTGCATCAGTCCTCGCAGACGGAGCCGGTAGCAACCGACAGTAGGGCTGACCAAACAGACCGGATTGTCACAGAGAGCAGGGCGGAACAGACACAGAACATAATGACAGACAGCAGGGCAGATCAAACTGAGCCAATTCCCACGAACAGCAGAGCGGATCAGACCGAATGCATCAATCTCTCGGCCTCAAGTAGTCAAACCAACCCTCCCGCCAACACCCGCCAATCGGATACCCAAACAGACGCCCTGGAAACGCTGGACAATGGGCCTGCGGGAGTTCTCGCTGCCTCGCGGGTGCTCGTCGAAATGCAGAACAGTGGGGAGACTGCAAATGGACCAGCTGTTCAGGATGAGAACTCTTTGGAATCGGTCCCCCCGACAAACGACACATCCCCTAAAGCCAAATATAAACGCCCCAAGAGGGCACACAAGCGGTAATATGTCACACTGTGACAAAGACAATTTGCGTTTTTCTGAGAATTTCAATCCATCTTAGTATTAGGACCGATGTCTCGAGCCGGGAATTTTATTTTCTGTTATAAAACCATGTTTTTGTCCAGTCCCTAAAGAGCAGGAAACATGTAACTCGCATCACCAGTAAACCTTCTTCAGGTTCTTGTATAGTTGTATTGGAAGGTTTGTGTAATTTGTTGGTTTGAAAACGCCCAAAGAGGACACGCCAACAAGAATTTATATCTATCACTAGTCATGCAGGATTTGTCTTGTTTTAATTCTTAAAACCAATCGCTAAAACGAATATAAACGCCCAAAGAGGACACGCAAACAAGAATTTATATCTATCACTAGTCATGCAGGTTTTGTCTTGTTTTAATTCTTAAAACCAGGTAGTGTGTAAGTGTTTAGTGAAACATTGGTGCTACTGACCACGCAAAATAAAGGGAGCAGGCAACATGTAACCCGCATCACCAAGTTAAAGTCCGTCTGTATAATTTTATTGAAGGGTTGTGTATTAGATTGGTTTGTAAACCAATACCTAAAACGAATATATACCATTATCACGTGTGAAAGTTATTCAGGATTTTGGAGAATGAATGTAGAGAATGGACACGCAAACAAGAATTTATATCTATCACTAGTCATACAGGTTTTGTCGCCTTGTAATTCCTAAAGCTATAGTTATAGCTAAAGTTAGTGTATAAGTGTTTAGTGAAACATGGGTGCTACTGACCACGCAAAATAAAGAAATAAATCACAATCATTGGCCTAACTTGTTGTTCTATCGTGTAGTAATGGAGGCAGAAGGAGGGGGGGCATTTCTGATGATATCTGAAGCAAAACGCGATTCCAAACCATGCTGAAAAAATTCATATAGTTGGGAAATATCTCCTAAAAATTACGTTTTACACGCCACCTAGTGGGAATCCCTAGCGAAATGACGTCATAGTCGGTCTTCCCCACGGCGGCAAAACGTGACAAGGAAACGTGGAAATGGCTTCAAACTACGATCTGGTAAGGCGGCTCCTCTCTATACATGGTCAATTATGTACCTGGTGGTCTCTAGCATCTGGAGGAAGTCTAAACTACACCGTTTTTCGCTGAATTATGTTCTTTTTGGACTTTTTAAAAATGTTTGCCTTTTGGGACATTTGTCCTAACTTTTGTCCCAAATTCTCACCTTTTGTCCTCTTGTACAACAGGCAAGTGAGAGTGACGATTCTTGGGAGGCGGAGCCTGCGCAGGACGTAGAACCGCCACCAAAGAAGAAGAGGGGGAAGAAGGCTGTTGTCGATGTCTCTGTGGAGGATGCCGACCCCGGGTTTGACCCTACAGCCCACACCCTACCCCGCGAGTTAACGGAGGCCGACATTGAGCGGCCTTTCGATCCGGAAGACCTAGGGGACCTTGGCAATCATGTCAATTACTGGAGGGAGCAGGACACAACGGCCCTGGTTAAATGCCTGAACCACCACCGTAAGCTGCTGAAGGGGAACTTCGAGGGGAGCGGTGGCGGGAAGGAACGGCGTGATGCAGCCTGGGTAGAGGTAGCCGGTGCGTATGATTTTAAATAGCTTTTAAAAAATAGTAAGTTCCCTCACATGAAAGGCCACTTATGCATATCTCTCTTTGCTACTGTTATTAGCATCATGAGCTACTTTTATTAACTCATTCTCGGTTATGACAGACTACATCAACAAACGCTGTGGCACTCGATGGAATGTCGAGCAGTGTAAGGGGAAGACGACGCGGTACGCCAAAGAGGTAAAGGACAAGGTGTGTATAACGGCACTAACTTTTTATTTCAACAACAAAATATCTCTAGGATAAATACATACTTCGGTTAACTCCAACCTGGAATGGTTTAATACATGGCGTACAATACTTTAACAATTGTCACATCCTATTTACCGACCAAGTGGTAAAAAAATTATGTGAGTAATAAAATGAAACATATGTCTCCTTCTGCGTTTGCAGTTCAACAAGCTGCGTCGAGCCATTTTGAAAACCGGTGGCGGCCGCATACGGGACGAGGAATACCTCACTGCGCAAGAGCAATCAATGCTCGACTATGTTGGCGTGGAGGGCGTCGTCGGTATGTATTATACTACTTCTTCCACGAGCTCTTAATTTAATAAATATCTGATCAGCAGTTGCGTTGAGGCGTGGCTAAAGAAAAGGTCAAAGATCTCAATCTAACTAAGTACCTACTATGAGAGAACCAGCTCAATAGCATACATCCTTCTTGACCTGAAATATCTTGGTGTAACTCTGTACCTACTATGAGACTAACATACATCCATCTTTATATGTCACAGGAATACCCGGCTGCAGCGGAGTACCGCTCAAACCTCACAAACGGATGACGAGCATGAAGAAGTTTGAGGAGAGCGCTAGAAAGGCTTGGGACTACAAACGGGAAACGATGCCCGACTACTCGCTCGACCTTCCACAGGGCAAGGAATTGTGCACGGGGGGCCGAAAAAAAAAGGCAAAGAAGGCAGACAAATGACTTTTCAAGAAAAAACTAAGGAAATTAAACCAATGATTAATTTTTACCTGTTATATACTCGTATGACTATTCATGGAAAAGCGATGGAAATTAAACGAATGATATATTGTTACCTATAATATACTGCTAGGGAAAATGCCAAAAGTTAAGTTAATTTCTGAATAAATTTAGACACCAAACACAATCCATGGCTGTTATGTTTTTCACTGCTGTCGGGGTGCCCGGCGGTTGAAGTTGGCCGCTACATACTCGTCCCGGTGATCGACAGCCTCAGGGTCAATGTCTCCTTGGTTGTGATCAACGGGGCCAAGTGGGGCAACGCGTACGGGCCGAAACCTGTCGTGGCCGTCATCTTCAGCGTCACGATGGGGGGTCCTGTCCAGGACAGCAAGGTTGTGAAGGCAGGCACACGTAGTTATGATGCGACACGCCTTCTCCGGGGTATGGTGCAGGTAACCCCCGCTTGCGTCGATCACCCTAAAAAAAAAGAGGACAAATATTATAAAATGCATCCCAGTCATGCATTTTCCCTAACCTGAAACCTTTCCGGTTGTCCCCATAGTAAAGGCGAGTAAAATAAACTATGAACTTACCTCCATCTCTGCTTCATGACCCCTATCGTCCTCTCAATGATGCACCGTGTCGACCGGTGCCATCGGTTGAAGGCCCTTTGTCTCGGTCCTCGCGGGTTGTCATAGGGCGTCATCATATACTCCTTTAGGGTGTAGCTAAAAATATTAAAGGAATTCATAAAATAAAGTCCCAAACTATTAGGGGAAAGAAATCCTGAAAATTATATAGCACCTACATATGCAGTCACTTGAAATATTACCAAATAACGTCACTCACCCGGAATCACCTAACAGGAAGAACGTCCCCCAGTCACCACTCTCTGCCTCCTCGTACAGGGGGCTGCTAGCAAAGGAATACTGGTCGTTGGCTGACCCCGCAAACGACGCATCGATGTGTGTGATGTATTGGTCAGCGTCACACACAATCTGCAAAACAACCAATGAAAAAAATTGTGAAAACAATAAGAATTATGTCTTTTCCTAAAGATTTTTTTGTCACACTTGATATAAAATATGAGATGGGGATGATTACAAGACTTGGTCCTATGTAGAAGATAAAGAGAAATGTGTCTCTTTAGTAGATTGACTTACCATGGCATTTATAGAGTGAAAACCTTTACGGTTGACGAATACACCCTCCGGAGGGTGAGCCCCCTCGTACCCGTTCTTCTTGGGTGCGATGATCTGTATGTGGGTGCCATCTATACACCCAAACACAAACGGATGTTGCTTGTGCTTCTGGTAGAAATTAGCTGCCTTTCCCACCTTGTCTCTCTGTCTGTGTGGCCAGTGGATATAGCTGTAAAAGTAATATTCGCATAAGATTCAGCCGCTGTCATAGTTAAGCAAAATAAGACAAATAAAGACGACACAAAAGTATGTGAAATATGGTGGGAAGGGTATGCTCATTTCGCCCAAGGAATTAGGCAAATTAAAATTTAAGGGCAAAACTTACTCGGCAGCATGTAGGTAGAAGAACCACGAAACGTCGTTCACCACCCTGCTGACTGTCGCCTCTGAGACCTGCTGGGTCTCCGCGATGACGCTGAAGGCAGCGCCGGTTGCAAAATACCGCAGGGCCAGACATACCTGTGGAGAAGAAAAGTAGCAATTATATATGGGCAGTAGAATATATCCTATTTTCAACCATATAGTGCACTATTCCAAAAAACATAGAAAAAGTTTAAAAAAAGTCAGCAATTAGAACTGACGTGAACAAAATGTATTGGCATGCACTACCCTATGTACAAATAGCATGATATTAGCCCATTGCATATCAACCTTACATGAGGTAAAAGCACCAAATCATTTGGCTCACCTGCTCAATGTAGGAGAGGCCTCCCCCTACCCTGCTGCCTTTCGTCCTATCCGTCCACTCTCCAAAGCGTTTGGCTACCCTCTTCACTCTTTTCTTCGACAGACGGTACTTACGAACGAAGCGGCCCTCCGACCACTTCCTATAGGGGTTGTGGCGGGCCAAATATACCTTTCTTTTGCGACCGTTCCGGTCGAGATCCGCCATTTTCGCGCGTTTTGCTCGGAGCAGATCGCTGGTTCTTTTAATTGCCCCCCGCCAATTACCAGCGAGGGGCAAAATAAATATGTCCCAACTTTTGTCCCCACCCCCCCAAACCCCCTTTTTCGACATGGTCTCAATCAACCCAAGAAAAAGTATACAAAAAATGCATCAAATATTCCACAATCAAAGGAAGGTGGAAAGAAATGATTAACCCCCAACATATCTGTTACATGCAATTGAGAATGCATCCGAAGTTAGTGGAAAAGGTATTTATCCCAAATTTAAAAGTTGCGAGAACCGATGGTTTGGTCGGTTCTCGCAAATGGCTGTTTGGGACAAAAAAAGGGGACAAAACCGAATTTGAGACATAATTTTGTTCCTGTTTTTGTAAATTGAAAGGGAAAAAGATGAGACCTTTGTCTCAAAGTTGGGAATATTCCCAAAATTCTTAGATATCCCAAAATTTGAGGACAAAGGACAAATAATTTTGTTATGAAACCTATTTTGTCCCAAATCGCCTAAAGAAATAAATCCTTTCCTTTATGTAAAGGGCCCCAGGGGGGGCCCATGGGGGTCAAGGTGGTCCCAACTACAACAGGGGTCGATCAAATTCTTCGAGGGGCGGTTCCAGTGGTTCTGGTTCGGGGCACCAAAATTCTAGTCCGGGTCCGGGCCAGGGACAGGGTCCTAAGTTATTGGTGGGGTGGCGCAAAATAGCTGCGGATAAGGGTATTTGCTTCAGGTTCTCCCAAAACATGATATGTGGGGGTTGCGCTTTCAAACACATTTGTGTCCATTGTGATGAATATATTGGGATAACTACATAATTGCAAAAAGCCCAATGAGTACTAATAGAAAAAATATGCATACTAATTATAATTTCATGATTTTTTCAGATTTTAGCTACTTTATAGGGAAAAAATGACCAAAAATCGATGTCCTCTGGAAAAAATCTGATTTTAGAGGATATTTTCTGCTAATGATATTAGATTTACACTTTTTGCTTCATATGTGTTAAATACAAATGATACTTCTTCATAGCACCATTTATTTCAATATCTAAAGAAAAAGAAATAAAAAATTGTTTAAATTACAAAAATAGCAATTATTCTCATAATCTCATACATCTTTTTAAACACTTGAAATTGTTTGAAAAATATTACACTAGATGGATGTTTTGTGCCATTAGGCATATCCCGGACACCTATACTCTTGGGCAGAATGATAAAAATTAAGATAATTCATAATTTTCTTGGTGAAATTAGAGCCCAAAAAGGAATTAAAAATGACCTGTTTAAGCCAAATTTCTTGAATAGTAATTAATTGTACAGATCCTCCATGAAATTACATATTACATGCATTGGATAAGCGTATGTGTGAGCTCTACACTCCCATATCGATGGATTTTTTCTATTTTACATCAAACAAGCAAAAACAATTGTTCTCACTGAATGTTGCGTTCACCAGATTGATGTTACGTTCACCAGATTTATTTAGACACAAAAATTGAATAGTTTCTAGAATGAAATATGTTTATGATGAAATGATGGAAACAGGTCAGTGTCATTTGTAATGCTCAGATATACTTGGACAATTTGTGTTACGGCTATATCTTAATTATTTATGCATATTTCTGACTTTTTCATATATCTGGTGAACGTAACATTTCATAAAATAAAGGACATGTTGTTTTAATAGTTCTTAATATTACATAAATCATGCATTCATCCACATAAATCCTTGCTGATAGGTTTGTCAAACAGACATACATGCGGCCTATCAAAAGAAATTAACAAAAAATGACATATTTTCGTAACAATTTACTGTCTCCGTGGAACCAAACATAATTCTAGTGAACGTAACATAATTCTAGTGAACGTAACATAATTCTAGTGAACGTAACATAAATTGATATCTTAATTTACAAAGACAAAGACATTGCACCAAGTTAAGATTCTTATTGTATATGGTGTATGTACTATGTAGGCACCACATGGATATTTCCGTTCCTCCTTAGAGGACATTTAGGCTGATATTATTCAAAATGTTTAAATAGATCTAGTGAACGTAACATCAATCTAGTGAACGTAACATCCAGTGAAAACAATTGTTTTTGCTTGTTAAATGTAAAATAGAAAAAATCTATCGATATGGGAGTGTAGAGCTCACACATACGCTTATCCAATGCAGGTAATATGTAATCTTATGCAGGATTTGTATAATTAATTACCTTTCCAAGAAATTTGGCTTAAACAGGTCATTTTTAATTCCTTCTTTGGGCTCTAATTTCACCAAGAAAATGATCAATTGTCTTAATTTTTATCATTCTGTCCAAGAGTATAGATGTCCGGGATATGCCTAATGGCACAAAACATCCATCTAGTGTAATATTTTTCCAAACAATTCAAGTTTTTAAAAAGATATATGAGATTATGAGAATAATTGCTATTTTTGTAATTAAAACAAATATTTAAAAAAAAAAAAAAAAAAAAATTGAAATAAATGGTGTTATGAAGAAGTATCATTTGTATGCAACACATATGAAGCAAAAAGTGTAAATCTAATATCATTTGGAGAAAATTTCCGTTGAAATCAGATTTTTTTCCAGGGGACATCGATTTTTGGTCATTTTTTCCCTGAAAAGTAGCTAAAATCTGAAAAAATCATGAAATTAAAGGACACGACACTAGGAACTGGTTTGGAATAATTTAGATTTAATTCAGAAAGTGAATTATGCATATCACAAGACGCGAAGATGTATAATACCGTAAAGTTTGAATTAAACCTGAGTGTGGGCCAGGCTCCCACGAACACACCTGGTAAATTTATGACTTATCAATATACCATCACCAGTGACTTATGTCACAATTACATGTTATCATGTGATGTTAATAAATCACAGTTTCATAATAGTTGCGTATATGACTATTGTTATGACAGACACTAATACCTGATACACTAAAGTTGATCTAGAATTGAGGGAGTGGAGGGTGGGGAAAAGAACCACACGTCCAGTGTACACAACAAAGCATCGACAACTGAAGATTTGGCGGGGGAGTGACGTCATGTCACGTGACTAATTAATATTCATGAGTACCGGGTAACAAACCAGAGGTTCCCGCGTCGGCCTCAAATTACAGGACATGTACCATGTCCAACAATTAAAGGACACGACACTAGGAACTGGTTTGGAATAATTTAGATTTAATTCAGAAAGTGAATTATGCATATCACAAGACGCGAAGATGTATAATACCGTAAAGTTTGAATTAAACCTGAGTGTGGGCCAGGCTCCCACGAACACACCTGGTAAATTTATGACTTATCAATATACCATCACCAGTGACTTATGTCACAATTACATGTTATCATGTGATGTTAATAAATCACAGTTTCATAATAGTTGCGTATATGACTATTGTTATGACAGACACTAATACCCGAAGCTAGCAGCCATGGCTGTCGGAACAGTAGACGTGATTTTCTTGGGGACATATTTGTAGAACGCCCCTGACTTCCACAATCCATGTTTCTTGAGGTCAGCCTCGCTTGCTCCTCCTTTATTAGCTGCCAGTGACGCGCCACGCCTCATTCCATGTAGGGTGTAGCTTGACGCGTCCGGGACTCCTTTCTTTGCTAGGGCTTCTTTAAGTAGAGTCTGTAGCGCAGGTGACGTGACTACCTTCATGGTATCCCCCCATACAAAGGCTGGGGAGTGAAGGGGAGCCGGGACCAGCATTGACATCAACTTGTAAGCCACTACTGGGCAATGACGAGAACCTAATGGCAATGTCTGAATAGGTATAGGTGTGGGTGGAGACTGGCCATCTGTTGTCTTAGAACTCCTCACAATGACAACCATTCCTCCTACCACCTGTCTGATGTCACCTCTCAGGAGGGCGTGGCCGTCGTCCCACGGACTTCGCACACAAAGGTTAGACCCTCTCAGAAATGAAAAGTATCCAACTAAGAAGGCTGCCTTCGCTACCACTCCCTTGAGGCCAAGGGTATCAAGGTGGTCACAGATCATGCAGATCATCTCTGGGGAGATGGGCGGTGCAGGCTTTGGGACATGGGTGGAGGTCTTTCTCACTCCTGCCAACATGTCCTTGACCAGGCGCGAGTCGAATGCACTATCATTCCCACCCAGCACTATTACTAGGTGTCTTCCGCCTGAGATGACATTCCTGACGGTCTGTGGTGATTTGTACCTGTTAGCTAAAGTCTGAATATAGATGCAGACATCATCAACAGTCGGGGCGTGCACATCAACCCCGTAGCAATTACAGAATGTGTAGAACTGGAGATACTGCTTGTCTTTATTCTTCTGGGTAGACTGAGCCACTGCGCGTCGCCTGGTGTCCTGCATTTGGTCATACAAGGGGTCGCCTTGCCATGCTGGAAAGAAGGAGAACCAGGGTTACTTACAGTCCTTTAGAAAAAGTTGGAACAGTCAGATCAGGTTCTATCTCAGTGAGCCCCCTCCCCTTTAACAGACGCTCGGCCGCCACCCTGTATGCCACACCTAGCACTCTCCTGGATAGGGCGTCTGCCAACTCCATCGAAGCACCTGGGGCGTGAGTAATGGTGACCCTTACATCGTTCTTGACCGCCCACAGCCACACCTCTCGTGTGCAGGATGCCAAGACGGGCTCAGAGGTTTTCCCTGTTGATATGGAGGACACTGCGCCGGTGTTGTCGCAGATGATGTCCACCTGGTATCCTCTGGGGTCCGGGGGGGAGAGGTGTTTCAGCGCTACAACAGCGTTCTTGGCCTCTAGCAGCGTTATGTGATGGTCAAGACGGAAGCACTCTGGGTATCCAATACCGTAGTAGTGGGTAGAGCTGAACGCCCCACCACCTAACAGGCACGAATCTACTTCTATCCTCCATCTGGGGCGGACCTCAGGGATCATATGGACGCCGTTGCACTCCATTGTGTAGTGACGAAACCAGTTCAGATCTTTTCTGCTCTCCATGGATATGGGTAGGGGGTTCATGATGCTAGCCTGGCGGACCAACGCAAGCAACCGAGCCAAAAATCTTTTTTCTATGGTCTTCTTGTTGACCCACTTCTTGGTGTCCCACTCAGTGATCTCCTCCAGGACTTCTTGAATCTTGGGGGCTGGAATGCTCACAGTCATGTTGACTGTATCCACTTCATATCCCAGCCATACTATCTTCTGAGTGGGGCGCACAGTTTTCTGCGGAGCCAGCTGAAGTCCCAGTCTTTTGTTAAGCTGTTCGAACTTGGTGAGTGACTTCTCTCCCTCCAGGGCTGTGCAGCTGACTGACGCATAGTCGTCGATATATGGAAGCACCGTGACGAGGTCGGTCTTCATGAGGTATGTGACGGCCTGTGACACGCGTTGCATATGCGTGCTTGACGCACGGTTACCGAAGGATGGGGACTTGTCCTGGAAGTACTGTCCTTTGTGTTTAATGCCCCCTAGCGGCCAGTCCATGGGGTCAGTCTGCAGCTGGCGATAAGCTCTTTCTTGGTCCGCCGACCAGATAAAGCAGCCCCTTCCATGCTCCCTTACCATGTCTAAAAGGTCTGTGATGGCTGGGAGCCGGTACTTTAGGTACGAGCCTTGGAAGTGGTTTTTTATTATGCCACAGTTGACTGAGCGTCCTTCAGGGTAACTTAAGTCCACTATTATGCGCCTTTTGCTGGACATCTTTTTCTCCACGGTGCAGAGGGGGCTGGCCTGACTCCAGGGGGTGAAGGGTGGGGCCGAGAAGGGGCCCAGGAGGGTGCCCTCGTGACATTCCGTGGTGATGAAGTGGTCGATGTGTTCAGCATGCTCTGTGGCAGACTTGTGGTTTTGTTCGCTGGCCTCAGGGGGTTGATCTCCAGTATAAGAGCATGGCCATCCATACTGGAGGAATTGTACTATCTTACTGTCTTCATATCCCTCCAATGCTTTCTCCCATTCAGGGATGTTGAGCTTGGACGGGAGGAACACCTTTGCACCCAGGTAGTTGGGCAGGGCGGTGGCACGGACGGCGTGGTATATGGCCATCTCTGTCTCCGCAACCCTGGAAGCCTCCAGGGTGGGGTAGGGCCATATCAGCTCCAATATGGTGCTGTAACTCCACGGGTCCAGTGGCAGCGCTGTGGTGTCCTTTTTGACACAGCTGATCGGCCAGCTGTGGGTCACTAGGTCAGCTGTGGGCGTGTTGTTGGGTGGAGTCACCGAGGTGTGACGGCCCGCGACCTGTAAGTGGGTCAGTGGGTCGTCCCGGTTCATGTTGACATGGAGAGTCGATGGGCAGTAACCATGGTGACTGGCTGTGGTGTCATCTCTCGTCGGTGTCATCTGGTGACTGATGTGACTTGTAGCTGTCTCAGGGCTGCTGGTGGCTGCTGCTAGCTTGGATATACTAAGTGTCACATCATTATTACATGAACTATCGTCAGACTCCAGACCAACACACAGTGGGTAGACATTATTGTGGACTGACCCTTGATCGCCGGCCATATAGTCTCTGCTATATGTACCTACATTACGATCCTCTGTGTTGGCCCGGGGGGACAGGTCACTACTATTACCATCATCATGCTGTGAGTCTGTTACATAGCTATCAGTCACATTAAATTCAGCCACCTTGGAGAGTGGGTGACCGTCTTGTGTGAATGAACTATCATTACCGGTACTATCAGGATCCCTATTGGACCTCTTCTGAACATCAAGTTGGGGTTGAGTTCCAAATAACCAAGCTGGGTTCTTTTTTGCACTACGTAAGATTCTGGAGCTATGAGCTGCATTGACCATCTGAGTTATAGTATCGTCATCAGCCCAGGGGGCCGGTGAACCCGTTGAAACAATAGATACATCATAATTCACAACGCCGTTACCTTTTTTGGGGGTGCTGGTTGTAAATGGTAGATGTGATACACTGCTGTCGAGGCTGGAGGATGTGACGGGAGCCTGATGTGACGGGTCCCCAGGCGACCCACCAACAGTGCTGGGAGTGTCGTTGTTGTTGACATCACCCGAGACACTGGAGGGAGGGGTGGAGCCCCCACTGGAGGAAGGCACATCCCCCATCTCGATGCTGTGTGTTCGATCGACATCATTGCTGCATGCACTGTCAGCCTCACCCACAGTGTGGGTGACAGCAGGGGCGCTGTTGACATGGCTGGTGTACATGCGGCGGATGGTGCGACCTGCATCTTGCTCTGCGGCATCACTGATGGAGAGATTGACCATATTATTAACCAGGGCATTTTCAGCTGTGTCAACAATATTAATACTATCTTTATCATTGAATGTACCGACAGTGGACATGAATGCAGAATTTATATGGGCATAATCTATGCCTGACTCGTCAAAGGGACAAACTTCAACTACAGGATTAAAGTGAACCTTCCTGAACTTAAACCTACAACGAATGTCAGTGTTTGTTTCAGGGGGGATGTCAGCGGACACTCTCCATTCGCCAGACGCCCCTTTGACAGGGGGGGTAGCAGGGGTGGGGGTAGTGCCATCACTTGAGGAGGTGTCAGTTGTGGTAGATACCTCTGGAGAACTGCAGTTGTCATCAGTGTCCAGCTCTGAGGAGCTGTCCGGGGTCCGGCCGCTTACTGCGCGGTGGCCGGACGCTGGGAGTTTTTTGACTGCTTACCCTGTTTGCCTTTACGGTTCTGGCAGTCGTGCTCACCATGTCTATAGGCTTTGCACAGGTTGGGGAGACAATATGAACACAGGTGTAGACGCCTATACATGCCTTCGGTGTGATGGGTCTTGAAGTCACACTTGTTGGCATTGAACTGAGCACAGGGGGTGTCGGGCTTGGACAGCTTAACACCACTAGGCAAATCACATACATCACCCTTAGCGCCAAAGTCTGTGCCAGCTGAGGTGCGGGAGGAAGATGAGGACCCTGGGCGCCTGCGCAGCGTTTGGTGTTGGCCTGAGGGTCCAGCCATTCGCCTTTCTTCGACTTCTCCGACCTGTTGATTCTGATCTGGACCTGCGAGTCCCATGTAAGTGGGGACTGGGGGGAAGCCACTTCAGCGATGGTGGCTTCACTCCAAGCCCTCACGTCCTGCCATTCATAGTTGACAGCATCCTCAGCCACGTCGGTCAGGTGGCGGAGAATGTGACACTTGTGGGCATGCGGGGTGGTGGCAGCGTCATGGACCCTCATTAAACCCAACACATATTCAGACAGTTCTAAATCCCCTAAACTAGTGGGCTCCATGCGGTCGCCGCGGGTTATGTGTGAGTGAGGGAACATGGGGTTCATCTTACCCGACTTGGAGAGGCTCGCCTTCATGAAGTTGGCGAGAGCAAGCTGCAAGTCGTCTCCGTCGGCCGGGGCAGGGCCGGCGGCCATGGGGTGAAGTCCCGGGACACCGAAGCCAGCTGCGCTGGGTGCAGACAGGGCCGCAGTGTACAGGGGCTGTTGAGTCGTCATACCGTAGGGAGGATGATGAGTGAACATGGCCGGGGTCTGATTTGGGGCCGGGAGGTGAGGACTGGGCACAGGAGTTTTTGTTTCAAACAGTCTGACCAACCTGTCCATTTTCCCGTCCATCGAGTCCATGCGCTGATCGGCCTCCGACTGCCATTTCTTCATGGCCCGCTTCAGTGCCCGTTCCTCCGGTGTAACCTTGCGTGTCACCTCTGTAGCCTTCTTGGACTTCTCCTTCTTTGTATCCCTCACCATTGTGTTCAATAAGTTTCAGGAACGCCGGTGAGAGACCGTTGAGACGGAGAGAAAAGAACCACACGTCCAGTGTACACAACAAAGCATCGACAACTGAAGATTTGGCGGGGGAGTGACGTCATGTCACGTAACTAATTAATATTCATGAGTACCGGGTAACAAACCAGAGGTTCCCGCGTCGGCCTCAAATTACAGGACATGTACCATGTCCAACAATTATAATTAATATGCATATTTTTTCCATTAGTACTCATTGGGCTTTTTGCAATTATGTAGTTATCCCAATACATTCTCTTCATTTAAAATGATTATTTTAAAAAAATAACTCAATTTGTGAAATGGACATTTTCTGGACCCCCACCCATATATATATATGTATGTATAAATATATATATATATATATATATATATATATATATATATATATATATATATATATATAAATATATATATATATATATATATATATATATATATATATATATATATATATCAAACATAAAACCCTGGCCTCCAGTGGTTGCAGGGATTACCCCCACCCCCCTTTCCCCTGCCCCAACACTCTGATCCCTAGAGGTCACGTGGAAGTAAATGGCTTCATGTAACGAGTATTTTAGTCTGCAATGAAGGGAGTTCTGGCTGCTGATTGGGTTATATTTCAAATGCAAAAAATATGGTTAAAAACACAGGTGTTCCCAAATACCTTCTGTATAGAACAGATCATTATGTGGTTTCATGGCGTGTAAAGGGTTGGATATTTTATAAGGCATGCTGTCAAAGTCAATATCAGGTCCAAAACAGGACAAAATTACACTACCTGTATATAGACGTGCCTTTAAGTCTAGATGTTTATGCTCAGCCCTATCTAATATTAGGATACACTGTGTGTGAGGGATGGTTTAGTCAGCATATGGATAAGAATATGGCCAACAAACATTGTGGATTACTGATTTTATGCATTATCCTCTTATAGAAACACGGAGGAAAAATAATAACTTCAATGTGACCTTCAGTGCAGCCAAACTAAGTCAAGCTGTCAGAGACCCAGTCAGAAACTAGGCCAATGTCAGCACGTGGCTATTATTATCCCCACTCCCACCCCATACACACTTTAATATACAACACACCTACGGCTTCAGCAGGCTATATATAGTAGGGCCTATACATTTACGGTGACGCTGTACACCATTCCTGACCTGCTCCAAATTGGACCTATATATTATAGTTACCAAAAACTGCGGCCTAACTGGCATGGACTTGTTCACATAACCGCTGTGATGACACTCTAGGTAAGTCTATGGCATCAGCTACGGCCAACAGTGAACTGTAGAATTTACCATATACATGTGTACAGGCAAGCCAATATCAATCTTCATCCAACGTTACTTACTCCCTACTTACTCCAGTATCCAAATCTTTTACTGGTCAAGGCCATGCTGGTAGTACTGGCAGTAGGCTATTAACCCAGGTTGATAACAGGTTGTTAAAGAGGCTAGAATCTTAGAGTAGAGCATGTAGTTCATAACTCTGCCACTAGACTGTGCTACTGGAATTCCAGATCGATTTTTACTTCACAAAATTACACCAGAGGGCAAAAGTATGTGACCCAGTTGATTTTGACCCCAATCCAAGTGACCCTTCAGATGTGGCTGTAAACAAGGCCACATGCCCACCAAAGGCCTTATAGTAGACTGAGTGTGCTAACAGCCTTCAGACATATATACTGTAAAAAGTGTTTCTAATTTAAACACATAAATTTACCCAAACACATTTCCTTACATTGTTTAACACTTTCACTGAATCTCAGCATCTAAGCACTTTCTTCTGTCAGCAGGTACAGGGATATAGCCACTGGTGATGGGTGGGCCTACAAAAGTGAAACAACAGTGGACAAGGCCAGTTTGGCTGGCTCACTGGAATATTCTGGACAGCACTATCTAGGCCTACTCATTATTGTTGACATTATCTTAATTACTATGGATGTTAAACAACATTATAGGTACTGTATTTGACTAAGAAGAGCCTGTACATGGGCAAGAGCCTGTAGAAGTAGTAGGAAGAGTAATACCAGTGGGCTAGCCAAACTGCCCTCGCCCACCATTAATTTTTCACTGTTGCAGCTCACCCATCACTGGCAGCCATATTCCTACACATGTTAACAGAAAAGGAATTTAGATTTTGCCATCAATATGTTTGAGGGAAAGTGTTAAAATTATATACACATTTTTTCCCCCCAAATTAATAGCATGTGGCCCATTCAAGGGGGAGTATACCATTTTCTGTGGACACATTGGTGGCAGTCAGTACACTGGTGAATATCAATAGTACTCAATACCATACCACTGGCACATTCCAACTGCAGGTCACTAGACTGGGGTCCCACAACTCTGGATTCGAAATTCGTAGCACCTCCAACAGAACAGGCATAACATGGTATCAAATGAAAGGGGAATCCCATGGCTATCGGATAAGAGTATGTATCACCCTGTAACCCTACAGACACACAGAGAAAAATCCTGGTTTCCATGGCAACTTGTACTCCACAATACACAGATAGTTCGTCATTTCAGTAAAGACTGGGAATATAGGCTACTACTTGGGTGGTCAGATCATTTTTTGAAATGGTGCCATGTCCATCATTATGGTCCACAGATGGTCTCCCTGTGGAACAGGGATGCCCCTTTGAGTCAAACAGCCACACTAATGCCTTTAGCTATTTCAATGTACCATTACAAGTTGTCATGGAAATCAGCATTTTACTGTATGTGTCTGTAAGGTTACAGAGTGATAAAGAAGCTTAGGTGATAGCCCTGGGATCCCCCTTTCATTTGATACCATGTTATGCCTATTCTGTCGTGGGTGCTACGAAATCGCATTTCTAAGCCCCTTTTCTCATATTGGCCCCCAGTCTACACACCAATCCAATGTCCAGACCAGAGGATTGCTGGAAAGAAACAACCAGCAAACATAATATGTGGCACGATCTGGGAAAAGGCACACTAAGATCCCCTTTTCCAGGCCATATCACATATTTGCTTCTAGTGCTATTACCCTGCTTAAAATTTCAGACTTATTCTTACACCAAATTGTGACCTTTGACCTTGTATTTGACCTTGATGTAACACATATATCACTTTACACAGAGCAGATCCGGAATCAGAGCCCTCAAAATACCCTAGTACAACACTCAGACAAAGTTTTGGTCACCACACCAACCCCCCTTCACATTGTTAGCCTGGCCCCCCAATTATAGGATATGCCTGCATGCGGGGATTCCGTTTGATTGATTTTAAATATAAGTCAGGTGTTATGCAAACCTAACAAGGCGGGCCTAATGATTCAGCATCTAGGAAGACCTGGCTTTCTCTTTATAGTGGCTTGATCACTGAACGTATCCCACTCACAATTCTAGTACTGTTCTAGTCTACTATATGGTTAGGTGCAAGTGATGAGAATGCCCCTTTAATGTTATTTCAATATTTATTTAACATTGATTCAATAGTGAACTGAATTTTGTCCTCACTTGGAAGGGACTGGTCATTATTGAACAACATGTAGTGGACCTTGCACCGGTTGGTCGCATAGCTTTTTGAGAATATGTCTTAGAAAAATTAAAATTGGCAAAAGTAGTATATGCTGTCTAACACTCATCATTCAGAGGGCTTTTTAGTTGGGAATATTTCTCAATATCAATTTATATCATCCATTTCCACAATTGTTAAATATCTACTATTGTAAAAAAAAAGGCTCACTTACAGACAGTCTCGGCTTACAAGTGGGGCTTTACCTTACTATTTTATGTCATAAATCATATTTCATAATTAATGCATAATATAAATTAGCCATTTTTGATTTGACAATTTTACAATACTTTTCTTGGCAGACGTTAACTTTTGGACCAACACAGCACTGAATGGCGATGCGGTCTCTCCTTGTCCTGTCAGCACTGCTGGTGTTAGTTCCTGTACTTCACACCGAGGGCGCCAAGGTGCTGCTACTGCCCATGGTCGGTGCCAGTCACACCATCAACTTTGCACAGGTCAGTCACAACTTTTACTACTTCTACATTGTCTATGCCTTTGTCACCAAAATAGGTTTCAATATTTCAATCACTAATTTGCAAGAGTATTGTTATAGCAGTGGTTAGCCTTTCCAAAACATTTAACCGGTTACTATTGTAGCTGGTCGAGCTAGCTGTGTTACCAAGAGACAACAACCAAACAGGAGCAATTAAAATGTGATATCCGGTGACTTTATTAATATCTCTTCTTGAACACACAACACGGTACCGAGGAGATAATGGAGCAATAGTATTACCAGATACCAACGATAACAGAGTAGTGTAAAGTTATCATACAACCTTGAGCTTTAGATCAGTGTGCCGGAGCACCGTCTGAACTAGACTGCCTTCCTAGAGGAAACAGCCTGTTTTATATAATGTATGAACGAGGTTACGTGACTATCACCTGTAGAGTCATCTAGTGGTTGGTAGACACGTAACCTACAAAAAAACTGCTTACCGAACCTGGTATAGGTTAGAGACTTAACATTGGTATATTACCAGGTACATAACCAAACATGTCGGTATACATAAAGAATTGATTAAAAACAATAAATTATGAAATACAATCACTTGTTAACATGTGACAATCATAACCATACATACCGTACCGTCGCGTTTATGCGCCGGGTTTTGAATAAGCGCCGGTCTTGTATAAGCGCGGGGGGTATAGGGGTGTTGAAATAACTCTTAAGCACTAAAACTGGATTTTGAATAAGCGCCCGTCTTGTATAAGCGCTGGGGGTAAACAGCCCTCCAAAGTTATAAGCGCTGGGGTGCTTGAACACCACGGTACGGTAGATATACACCCTAATAACAGGATCATAATGACCCGTTACACTATGTCTCAAGATATGATTGATTTGATGTGTCAATGCATATATCTTATTGGACTGCCTCGAATTAGCGTGGAAGCCATCCACATGAGCCTTACTTTACCTTGTTTATTTACAGATAGGAGAGGCCTTGATACAGAGAGGGCACCAGGTGGCAGCTTACATTAATGGTGCATGTGAGGACAGGAAGCGGCTTAGTGCCGTCAGCATAGAGCTGATCACGTACAACAACACCGTGAGTGGCTGCAAGATGCAGGACGACAATCACGAGTTCACACAACTCCTGGAGGATGGAGACTTGAGCCTCACCAAGCTCCTCCCCATACTGAGGGCTAAGTACCCACTGTTCCAGTCAGAGGTGGAACAGTCCCTGTCAGACCAACACGCCATACAGAGGATGAGGGATATGGACTTTGACATCATTGTAGTGGACGGGCTGGTGTTCAATAGGCATGTTTATGTCATGGCATATATCCTGAATAAACCCATTGTTTCTGTGATGGCCATATTCCGTGCCTATGAAGCCGGAGTTCCCACAATACCATCCATCTACACTTTCGCAAACACAGGTATCACTGAGAAAATGACGTTTATAGATCGGTTAAAGAACCTGGCTGCTCTCACTGCTGACCGTTTCATTATGCCACTGGTAATACCAACATGTGATGATAATCTCGTGGCAAAATATGCTAGTGATCGGCCATACAAGTCTCTATCCCAGATCGCTGGGGAGACCAGAGTATGGCTTGTAATGTCTGATGACGTTATCGATTATGCTAAAGTAACTGTGCCTAGTATAATTAATGTTGGAGGGTTAAACACCAAACCTGCGGCTCACCTCACTGGCAACCTCAAGTTATGGGCTGACACAGCTGATTCTGGACTAATAATTGTCTCTTTTGGTTCCCAGTTCATTCTCCTGAACCGCCTCATCAAGGTGTTCCTGGACTCCTTCAGAGGCCTCCCTCAGACCGTCATTATGCGCCACACTGATACAAGCGTTGAGAATGTACCAGCAAACGTCCATTTTGTAAAATGGATGCCACAAAATGATCTCTTGGGGCATCCAAACACACGTCTATTCATCACGCACGGTGGGTGTAATGGCCAGTTTGAGGGTCTCTATCATGGTGTGCCCATGCTTGGTCTGCCAATGATCGGTGATCAGTTCCACAATGCTAAACGTGCTGAGTACCACGGGATTGGAATAACTCTCACACTCACTACTCTTACTGTCCCAGAGCTCTCCCAGGGCATTGGTAAAATCCTTGGGAATCCAGAATATTCTAAGCAAGCCCGTCGTCTTTCTGCAAAATTCCGTGATCGGCCGATGACTCCAATGGAGACAACAGTGTATTGGATTGAACGTGTGGTCAAATATGGCTGTGAGGAGTTAAGACCAGTGAGTGTGGACCTGCCATTCTACCAGTTCTGGGCCCTTGACATCCTAGGATGTTGTACTGTGATGCTGTGTGTGCTGATGCTTGTCATGTGGAAGTTCTGCTGTTGTTTGTGGTGGGCATGTTGTGCAAGGAAAACCTCCCCAAAGCCTTTTGTTCCAAAATCCTCCAAGGAAACTTCCCAAAAACATAAAGCCAAGCCTAAATCTCAATGATGTGTTTGTGGTGTAGGGGAAAGAGATCTGTCAAACTGTTGTCTGAGAACACACAAACATATAAAGACCGATATATTACTGTTTATATTATATTTATGTTATACTTTAGGATGCGAGCATAGAAAAAAAAGAGCTAGGGCAGTCCAGTTAAATCCAAAATTTTCAAATCCACATTAGCGAAGGCTGATTGCATAATGATATGGGCTTGTACTGTACTGTTGTGTTTCAAGCTGCATCGCATAAGCGCTCTGTTATGAATGAGCATCAGTCTATAGGTTGCCATGATGCACTGATACAGTTGTGGCAAGGTTCTTTGTCTGTAATACATTGATGTGGCATATGCCAACATGGTGTCCTTAAAGAGTTAAACATGATGTAAGATTTTATGATTTTTACAAAGTCATGGTTACGATCTTTATAACTTTAAAAATGTAAAGTATGCACATGTAGTGAATCAAGTGCCTTAGGATTACACAAGGTATATGGGTGTGTTATTGGAATGATTGGCACTGATGAGGTTGGTTAAGGTGGGTCAATCTGATGTCATTTTCGTCTACTGCACAGCTTTCTGCACAGATACATTCTCTAGTTTGACCATAGACCACCAGGGGACCTTTGTCTCATATTGGAACAAGTTTTTGTTGCGTGACCGGGCGAGAACCATCGACCTTTGGATATGAAGACATGCATTCTGCCACTGTGCTATGGAGTCGGTGGTGGTGGTTCTCATTCAGAAGTCATACATAACTAGCCCTAAGTGTTATTTCTATTTCCTTTCTTTTCTTTTTTTCAATGGACAAAAACTTTAGAAATATGCCTGGGACCGTATGTTCAATAGGGATCTTCTAGAGAGAGAACATTAAAACCTATATCCTGAGAGAGTTATATAGAAATCTAGCTCCTTTTCAATACTATTTCATTTACATGTGGCAAAACACAATATGTAGGCCTTTTATATGAAACATTGACTTAAGGCTTGAATATCTCAGAAAACAGCCCGGGCCCCTCCTATTTTCTCAGCTTTGTTGGAAAGTGTATGCTATTATAGTCTTATGGCAAAAACCTGATGAAAATCTAGCTGCTTTTACACCAAGGGATTGACCCACCTTAACCCTTTCGTGCCCAGAACTCCAAAAGTGCGCGCTTTTACACCTATATATGTTCAGCAGAGCACCCTGAGTGCCATAGGGCTCTGATTGGGGTCATTTTAGGACTGAATTAAGCACAATTACATAGGCTTTCTAACGATACCAGATATCCTATTATGGCATGTCTGTGTGTGTTGATGGGCTGTTGGACTAGAAAATATTATGAGTTTAAAATTGCCTTAAAAGCACTAAAAGTGTGCGCTCTAGCAATAGTACAGTAGATTAATTACAGAAAAAATGATAAAAAATGAAAATATTGATTAAAAAATGATTAAAAACATTTTTTTAAGGTATTCTCAAAAGATTCCAATTACAATGTTGATATCTTTCTATTTCTAATAGATATGCCTTCATTTAGAACCCCAAAAGGAACGTTTTCTAAGCCAATGTAGGATATTACCATCTAAAAGAGCAAAATCTGGCCCTTGGATGGCAATATTACTTGATATCAGTGAAAAGAATGTTTCTTGTTGTCATGGCAACCCAAAATAGAATTTTGTTTTAAATAGTATTGAAAGGGGCACTTCAATAGCTTTCAAAAAATGTAATATAAAGCATATCTCAGAACAAAAAATTCATTGGTTACCCAATTTACCAATGATGATGTAAAGTAACTGACTTTCAACAATAGTTCTGGGCACGAAAGGGTTAAGTCATCATACAATTGTTTGTATGATAATATGAATATGTGTCATATGAGTAAAAAAGGTCATAATACAATATAATATGAGATAAAGGGAATTGCTGGTACGGTATTCAGGAACATTTGTTTGTATCCTGGTGTTGATCTCACACAAGGATGAGTGTTTGGCAGAGTACTTGTAAGTTATACTGACACCATAGTGCCAGTAACCAACCCCTATATGGTAATTGACAATTCAGTACCCATAACATATTCCCCTCATTTGCAGGATGTCAACACAAATATCTTCATTCTGTGTTTCTATGTAGCATAATATGTCTATTTTAAGATTCTAAAGAACTTCTTTGTACATCATGCCAGTGATGTTAATGTTCAATCAATTATTCAAGAGTCAATACTGTCTACCTGATTCGTCAAGTTGATATTTTGGAGGAAGGAATGGATATTCTCTTGTAACACAATTGTGCCAGATTCATTGAGCAGCACTTTTGGGCCTAAATTTGTGTTGGTGTAGATGTTGCAACTGCATTGAACCATACCACCATCATCACCACCCATTCAACTGCCTTTCTACATGTGAATGTGAGCAGTCATTCCTTTAAAGGGGCCACACTACAATAGGGAAGGGCTATTTCTGGACCAGTCTACGGCATGGTTAGACAGAGCGCTCTTGTCCTGCCCAAACCCCTCATATTTTGCAAAGAAACATCAACAACCGCTACATTGCTAAGTGTGAAACACTTCAAATGAATCATTGTGTATCACATCTGTTTATTATGTCGTGTCTCATGTCCTTATAATGGTACTCACTTCACACCTAGAAGCCGAGCGGAATTATACCGCCATGCTTATTTACCTGTATACTGTATGAACATCACATAGTGACAATAAATGCAATATAACTCAAATGGTCTAACAGTGCTAGAGTTGTTATTCCTCCAGAATTATCTTATCCAAGATATCATCTACATATCCTACATAAAGAAATGCACCGTTTTAGTACTCGATAAAAATAGTCTGAACACCCTACATTGGGTGTGCAAACAGCCTCCAAGCAATAGGCTACACTGTAAAAAGTGTTTCTAATTTAAACACATAAACAGGGGCGTGGCCAAAGTAGGGGGACTGAGGGGGATGTTGACCCTTTTTGATCCCTCTTTACTTGACCTTTTTGGTTTGACCTTTTTTAGGGTTGGTCAAAAGTGGGGGGGGGGGGACATGTCCCCCCCCCCGTTCCCCCCGGTTACCATGCCCCTTCAAAAATCTACCCAAACACATTAAAGTTTAACACTTTCACTGAATATCAGCATCCAAGCTATTTCTTTCTAAGCAGCTACAGGGATATGACTGCTGGTTATGGGTGAGCCTACAAAAGTGAAGCATTAGTGGGCAAGGTCAGTTTGGCTGGCCTACTCGAATATTCTGGACAGCACTATCTCTTCATTATTGTTTACATTATCTAAATCATCATGGGTGTTAAACAACATTATAGGTATTGTATTCGGCTAGAGATAGCCTATATATGGCATGTACTGGGAATAGGGACCTTAGTGTTCTCAATCCAGGACTGTGACATTGGCGCAGGTCTCAGGCCAATGTGAAGGACAGGTGAAAACATACATCCAGACCAGCATGCTCTCTCATTTATGGCTGTAGAACTCAGGCCAATGTGAAGGCTAGGTGACAACATACACCAGTCCCAGATGTCCTCTCATTGTAGGATGCACCTCCAGTGCCAAAGCATTGTTTAAGGCAGCATTCTGCTGAATACTGCTCACCTCTCCGCGTTGGGCTCAGTGCATGACCTCTTGTGGGTGCCAATACTTATTGGTCACAGAGGTAGGTACCCAAGAAGCAGCTATATGAGCACCTGTGCGCAGTGCATACAGCAGGTGAGTATTTTGGTGCAGATGTGCCTCACAGACATGCACTTTAAGGTTATCACCCAGTAATGAAAGAGAAAGGACTCTCCAGCCACACCTATCATAAGTGACTGCAGCTAAGAAAAAGTGACTGGTTTTATTGGTGATAAAATAGATTATATCAAAAACAGGGGAAACCCTATGAATTTATGAATGCTTTTGGTTGTCTTTAGGTTTGTGATATTTACCAATATGACATTGTTGTTATATCATGTTAAAAAATGGAAGCAATCAGAGGATGCTCTCACCTGTTTCCAGACCACAACATCATAATTAAGTCATTAAGGCAATTGGTTTACATTATACTAGTATAATACTGGTTGATTATGTTAAGAGGGTCTGTCAATCATGGCCCAGCCTGGCCAGCACTTCAAATGCATTCCAAACACCTGACATAACTACCTCCCCAGGGGTAGACACTAACGCTGGCCCGGGAGCCAATGGCCCGTAGTTTTGGGTACAAGCCTATAGATCTTCTTCAAAATTAGCCTCCTATGGGCCCTATGAAAAAAGTAAAATTTGTTCCCTGGCCCACAGCTGAAGGCCCGGGCCCATAGATTTCTGGAGCTACAGGCCCGGGTGGCCCATGGCTGAGAAATATAGGGTCTACCCCTGTTTCCCATATACCTGCCCCACTCACCTGGCAGACCCAATTACTCTCCCCCACAGGCACAGGTTTACTGGGACTACAAATCTAGACACCAGTTATATAGGAAATTTACTAGGGGAACTGGGTGGATTTTATCAACACGTGTTCAATGATTTTTTGGGTTCTATGATAGATAGATAAAAATATTCTGAAAAGTTAAGATTATATATCTCAAACAAAATTAAACACTAGCCTTGGTGAGTGCCAAGAATTTATTACTAAGAAGTTATATTCACCAACCAAATTCTCTCTCATAAGCCGCGGCTTATACTAGCTATACCATTAACATGGGCTGGTTGATTTAGGAGGTGGGGCTGAAGAATGTCGACCCCTCCAGTGTGCCGAGGGATTTCATCACTTTTCAGCAAAAACACTGTTACTATAGTTCAAATAGGCTCGCGTGAAAATGCACCAACACTGTTAAATGATGACTTCTCCATTGATTATTGTAGACCCCGCGGGCAAGCCCATGGGCTAAACTTGATTCAGCCTATATACCAGTCGATCCCGGCTCATTCCCACCAGGAATGGTCCGGGCTTTATTTAGGGGAAATGCAGATATAAATGGGCTACTAATTACTAATTCAAAGTGTTATAACATCCATTAACCCTTTCAGCCCATTTGTATTTTGATCTGCCCTAAATAAACCATTTTCTACCAAGCTGGTAAAAGATGGCACCCAGTCAAAGCTGGCACCTGGTCAAAGATGGCACCCGGTCAAAGACGTTCACATCGGCCCAAGTTCATGAGACATAGCCACATCTATTATCATAGATGAGAGATTGGTATATCTTGGATATAAATGGTAATGCATGGCAAAAAGAAATGGCAGTGATTGACAGTTTGTCAGGATAATGTAATAGATATAACATTTACAGTCACTGTATATTTGGCTTTAAATTTACTTTCCAGATTACACCATCAACAAGTGATAACCTGACAAACTCAAGATGCTGTCTCTACTTGTCCTGTCAGTACTGCTGCTGTTAGTTCCTCTACTTCACACAGAGGGCGCCAAGGTGCTGCTACTGCCCTTGGTTGGCTCCAGCCACACCATCAACTTTGCACAGGTATGTCAATACAGTTTACCTTAAATTCCTGCATCTCAAGTATAACCCACACCTAGATGGGAAAATGTAGACTTCTCCTTGAAAAATGTCCATCAACAACCCAATCCCTTTCTATAATAATTCTGATGTAAACCAATCAAAATTAGGTAATATAACATTTTGTTGTTCAAAGAAATATAATTTGAGGACCTTTGCTCACAAGTGTTATTTGTCAGATAGGAGAGGCACTGCTGGAGAAGGGGCACCATGTGACCGCCTACATGAATGATGCGTGTAAGTCTCTCACACACCTGAGGGAGGTGCACATAGAGCTCATCACCTATACCAACCCGGTCAGCGGCTGCTTCATGGAGGCTCCACACTGGACCAACACCATCACAGACCTACTGGGGGAAGGAGAGCTGAAGCCTGTCCGCCTCATACAGGTAATGCACCAGAACTATCTCCTCTTCAAGGCAGATGTTCAACATGCACTTTCAGACCAACAGGCCATCCACCAGATGAGGAAAATGGACTTTGACGTCATTATAATTGATGGTTTTGTATTTAATAAGCACCTTTATGCTATGGCACATATCCTGGATAAACCGATTGTTACCGTGGTAACAACATTCAATCCCTCCGAGGCTGGAGTTCCCACAATACCTTCTCTCTCACCTGTTGTTACTGCTAAAATGACATTTTCAGAACGGCTAAAGAATCTAGGTGCTATACTTGCTTACCGTTTTCTGATACCATTTGTGCTGCCACCTTGTGATGACAATCTGGTGGTGAAATACGCCAATGATCGTCCGTACAAGTCTCTGTCACAGATTGCTGGTGAAACCAGAGTATGGCTTGTCATGTCTGATGATGTTATAGACTATGCTAAAGTAACCGTGCCTAGTATCGTTAATATTGGTGGTTTCAGCACCAAACCTGCCTCCCCCCTCACCGGGGACCTTCAGGCCTTGGCCAATGCAGCAGATTCAGGACTTATAATTGTCTCTTTTGGTTCCCAGTTCATTCTCCCAAACCGCCTCATCAAGGTGCTCCTGGACTCCTTCAGAGGCCTCCCTCAGACCGTCATTATGCGCCACACTAATATAAGTCTAAAGAATGTTCCTGCTAATGTCCATATTGAAACATGGCTGCCACAAAATGACCTCCTAGGGCACCCCAACACATGTCTGTTCATTACCCACTGTGGTTGCAATGGTCAGTTTGAGGGCTTGTACCATGGTGTGCCCATGCTTGGTCTCCCCATCTTAGGCGACCAGACTCACAACTCTAAACGTGCAGAGCATCACGGTTTTGGGATAACCCTCGAATTGGTCACTCTTTCTGTTGCAGAGCTCTCCCATGGGATTGCTAAAATCCTTGGGGATTCAGAATATTCCAAGCGAGTGAGCCATCTTTCAGCAATATTCCGTGATCGGCCATTGACCCCAATGGAGACAATGGTGTACTGGATTGAGCGTGTTGTTAAATACGGCTGTGAGGAGTTAAGACCAGCAAGTGTTGACCTGCCATTCTACCAGTTCTGGGCCCTTGACATCCTAGGGTGTTGTGTGGTGGCCGTTAGCGTGCTGATGTTTGTACTGGGCAGGTTCTGCTGCTGTTTGTGGTGGTTGTGTTTTGCAAGGAAACCCACATTTTTAAAAGCTTCACCTACAACAGCCCAGAAACAGAAGGCCAGGCCTAAATATCAATGAAACATTTTAGATAAATGTAAAAGGTCTGCTGCTCTGTGTATGTTAAGAGGAAGGAGATCTGTCTAACTGAACTGGATTCCACCCCTCGGTGTGGAGACTGTCACACATCGAGTGGGTACCAGTATCCATAGTGACCCACTGGAGCCCACTCACCTGATTGCAGGGTGTGTCGACACTGCCCTGCTAAAAAGTGGATAGTAGTCACCCGCAGCCCTGTGTTTCGACATTCTTACTTACTGAGACCTGGGAACCATGCTGTGCCTGCTACTAATCTATGTAAAGTGTGATCTTACACTACTCTACCTGTGATGCTACTTATTGCAATAAACCTTGATCAACTCTATCCATCTGTGTTTCTTTATAATTCATAATGATTTCAAAATGTACCCTCTTCACTCCAAGACAGCGACTTTGGCATGTATGCACCCTGTGCATTCACGTTTTGTCCACATGCTATAAATTCTCCACACCCATTGTCAATCTCTTTGTATGAACTTAATATATTTTTTCAGACAAATAATTTGCAAGATCCATTATCGGTATTAGTAAACACATTAAAAAAAAGATATCATTAGATGGCCCACCTCCCACCGCGGCGCTACATAGTAGATAATAGAATAAAATGTAGCCTTCAATTCTGCCATAATAAACTGTAACTGATATTTCCTCTCTGGGTGGGTCCTTAAGTTGCCTGCATACTTCAAGAAAAAGCTCAATCCAGTTTAACAGCACCAACTTGCATCTTTCCTTGACCTGCAAGGACCCTGTGGACACTTTGTGGCCTGTGGACAAAACGTGACTCCACACATCCCCTACCCAGGGCAGGTAGCCCCTTGCACTGTAGGAACACTGGGTCTGTAATCTTGAGTTAGCTCATCCGTTATGGCGGATGGTGAGCAAGCAATACTAAACAGATTCTGTCTATTTGTAAATAAAGATACTTGATATTCTTACATGATTGCTGGTAAAATCTTAGTTTATGTATAATTATGTGGTCATGTAGGTAATTGCTAGCCTCATTAAATTGATGCAATTATAGAGAAATCAGCCTGAAATAATAATTGAAGACTATGCTAACTCTGTTGTTGTGACTAGTCTAACTCAGTTTGTTGTGAGAAGAGATGACCAGGCTAAGTGAGTAAAAAGTACTAGGCTAACTAATCCTTAGGCCTATACACATTTTGTTCCTTGACAGTTACCATGTAACTCCGGTGTGTCTTTTGTGAGCACAGCAATGACTCACTATGGTAAATCATTCAGCACACCATACAATATCATGCTCATGGAGATCTGGCCATGCAAGGTTAAAGCTGCAAGCTTGATATTTTGAGTTAGCCTAGTCCTTTATAGTTAAACTAGTACATGGGAAATGATCTTTGTAATGGGTTAATTCCTTCTCAATTATCCAGCTGGCTCTTCTTCTGTTATGCTTCACATGCTATATGTTATATCTTCATACCAATATCATTAATCCAATCACATAAAAGTCCTAAACAGGCACTGAGCGCTCATTTTATATCATCATAGGTTCATCTATCCTCTTCACCACTAACGTTCAAGGGGGTTCAAGGGTTGCATGACGAAACATGACAAGGAGGAGGGGTTCAAAAATGGTCCAAAAGAGCATGACATCATTTATAGCTCTTCCTTTACCAATCGCGCATTTATGCGAATGTACCCCCTCAAGACCGATCGCCCATTTATGCACAATATCGGCCACTTTTGGGCCGATTTTATTTCTATTTCTATGTGTTAAAAAAGAGGATATAATCATAGAAACTATCAAAATAGAATTAGACCGATCGCGCATTTATGCACAATATCTGCCATTTTTTGGCCGATTTTGGCCGATTTTTGACCCTCTGTGCTTTGCCAAAAAATTAGTAGAATCCTTTGAATATTTGTCACAGTAATCTACGGCATATTGTCTCTGCACATCTGAATATCTTTGTAGGCCTACCTAGATTCATTATTGAGGAAATGCTGAGCATCTCAAACTTGATGAGATTCAACTCAAGGCTGTGTCTCACCAAATCAATCCAAGTTGAAAGTCTAAGACTGGGTGCAATCTATGATCAGTTGCAATCTATGACCGGATGCAATCTATGACCGGCATGACAGAAAAAGGCTTATTTAGGGCAGATTTATATAGACATTTTCAACAAAATGTTCTACAAGGGGCTGATTCAGGTAAAGTGGGACACCTATAAAGCCATACTCTGACTTTATGTACCATTCACACATTCGGTAGGAATAGTGGAAAATGTCAAACATATCAAATAGGTTCAGTATTTATTCCTTTAACCCAAAATATAAAAATATATGAAATACCTGAACCAATGTGGCCTAAATAGCCCATTTCTTAGAGATGCCATTTCAAAATTGAAGCATCCCACTTTACTTGTATTTTTGGTAAGTGGGACACTTGCTTCATGTGAAATGGGACAATTGATAACAATCGACCTCCATGCTTTATAATCCATATGACAAAAATGGTAAATGTAATTTTCTGAAGGTGAGATATAATTTGATGCACTACATCAAAAACATTGAGCAAATTTATGTAGGGTCCTTTACAGGATGAATGAAGTACACAGAGTTTAAATGTAAAAGTGCCAAAATACTGTGCATGTGGGCCTAATTGTGGGCTAACTGCACTGCATTATGTCACATGACAAAATATTTATACCCTAACTGAATCTCTATCCTCAAATTATTTTTACAAAGTGCTAAATAATGTTATGCACAATCATATAGCTCATACTCTTAATTGTAAGCATCTAAAATGAAATGTTTTGTTAATGAGGTAGTAACGCAAGAGCATTTCAGGGGCATATTAATCACTATAGATAACTGTAAATGGCAATAATTCCTATAAATTGTAAGAAAGTAGTATTGGTTAATGATTTCTATGGGTTTAGCCTCAATATATTTATATCAAATACCAATTCTAAATGAATTTGCTACAGATTTTACATCATAACATCATAATGTATGATTAAAAATCATTAAAGGTAAGAAATCTCACGATAATCATCTAAAGAGAGACATACATGGGCAGTATTTTATCTCCCAGTCAAAAATAAGCTGGACCCAGGGTGGCCCCGCTGTTTTTATTCTTCTCTATGCAGATCTCTGATCTAAATTATGATTGAAGTCAATGGTTAGCTGATGGCAGCCAATGGTTCCCTCATCTAAAATTAATATTGATCATGAGTTGAGTCACTAGATAAACCACAATCTGGAGCACGAACAAGCCCTATTTTGGCTGTTATACTTAGTAATTTGGTATTATTCACACAACTAAGTATTGTAACGATATTTGCTATCATATTTCTTCTCATTATAAATCAAAATATAGGCATATTGGGTAATGCTACTCTGAGAAAGGGGATTAATATAGTGTCCCACTTAACCTGAATCTGTCTGTCCCACTTCACCTTCAGCTAAAGTGGGACACTTGCATTTAAGGTCTCAGTGTACTTCATTTCAATATCTGACTAATAAAAAAATATCTAGATGTAAAGAAACAATTTATGTATCTAACATATACATACATTTTGAAATATCATGTTATCATTCTTACTACCACTACTAACAAATAATTGTACTATTTTTTATGTACTTCCGAATTTATAGCGGCAAAAGCTCTCCACCCATATCATGTTGAAATTTAGAAGGTGTGATTACCTCTTAACTTTGGTGAGATAGATACAGTTAAGAGGGGTCAAACATATATTTCTAAGAAAAAATAATAATTTTACACTCAGAAAATAAAATAAACTCTAAAAATGGCCTTAATGTTAATTGTCCCACTTTAACTGATGTCCCACTTTACCTGAATCAACCCTATGTGATGCATAAATTAATGTGGATGGCTGTAAATATTTCCCCTTCCTTTCAACAATGTAGGTGTTTGGAATGGATGCTACTTATAAAGTGACGTCTATGACCTTATAAAATGGAATTTTCTATGTGTTAAAATAGAGGGTATAATCAGGCCTATAGAAACTATGACAACGAAATTAGTATCATAAAGTCTCAATTCATCCATTAACCTTTTTCTGCCATTTCTATGTAGGCCTACATCTGCCCTAAATGATGTTTTCTTCCATGCCGGTCATAGATTGCACACAGATTACTTAGGTTACCTAAGTAATCTGTTTATTGCACCTGGTCATAGATTGCACGCAGTCATAGATTGCACCCAGTCATGGACTTTCAACTTGGATTGATCCGGTGAGAAACGGCTTCAATTTCAATAGACTGGAGGCAGAATTTTGAAATAACCCCAGATGAGGAACGGAATGTTAGAGGGTAGCATCCATGCTAGACTTGTAGTATGACCTACTACAAAAACTCGTATATAGGAACTTGGATGATTTTTTTTAAGCGGTTACAATATATTCTGACTGCAATCATGTGATAGAGCACATTGCACCCCTCTCAGAACATTTGGAATTACATTTGTATCCTAAGTAGAAGTGAAGAAATCAACCAGAACATGCATAGGCTGCAGAAGCAAGCTGGTGCTTTACAAATGTACACAGCCTGGTATGGCAAATTGGCACCAACTACTACTAGAGACACTCTGTTCTCTCTTTAATTGCAAGGTAACATGACATATCAGGCTTGCACAATGTTACAATGTTACTTGTGTATATATATATCTCACTGATTAAACCCGAATCCTACAATATGTGACTTGTATAGCACATCTTTTATTGATTAAAATGAATAGTGATACCAGACACAGGTGGTGAAACCACAGATTAGATCTCAACCATGACTCACTGGTTACATCTGGTGTTAGGATCTAACATCTTACCAATAGGCTTACATAGGGATACCCAGACTGCTTAACACTGATATATCAAGACAGAACATGACTGATTTAGGGGAATGCAGGAAACCTTGTGAGTAAGGGACGAGGCGTCTATAACCTCCCAACACTACAATGCAGGAAACCTCTTGGGATTCCACGCAGCAGGCTGGAAACGGATATGTAGCATAGGGTAAATGTGGGTAATATCGCGCATGTGGTAATATCGCGCACACCCCCTAAAAGGCACAATTTAAACTTTTTTTTCAAATTTTTTTTTTGGTGAGTTGCCACTTTATATACAATATCATGTCAATACATAATATTTATCTGAGATATATATTTATGCCTCGAGCTAGACATTTATAAAAACGTTAAAAAAATCTAAATTTCTTAATCTTTCTATATTTGCTTTTTCTATACTAATTACCATAGAGCTAATATCGCTCAGGCATGTTTTTATATCGGGCACCTCTTTATAGTGTAGAGTTCGTCTATATGTAATTCGATTAAATAAGGACTCGAACTGCAGTTTTCATGTAGAGATGCAAGAAAACAGGGTTTATTTCGTTCTCCTGTACAACAATGCTAATCCTTGAAGTATATGAGGTTCGATCAATGTATATTCAGCTTTCAATAACTTTCAATATATGACACAGTCAGAGACCTGAGAAGGTCTGCCAGAGCAAGGGGGTGAGGACAGCTTATATACTGTCCGCCTCCGATAGGGGTGCCCCCTGGCTCTGGCCGCCCGAACTACCTTGTAGGCGTTCGACTAACATAATAATATTAGTGTCCCTACACCACCCCCCCCCCAGACAATACATACGCTTATACTTTTTAAATATATATACAATTTAATATAAACTCATACAACTGAGTTTATTTTAGAAAAGCGTTATGTTACGTCGTGAACACAGTAGGGTCTATAAAAATATACAAAACTAATATTATGTACACAGGTGGTAATACATCCGAACGGCTAGACACATTTCGAATTAATAGGGACACATGTATAGTATACATACGAATATATACAGATTAGCGACCAGAACAACTTGACATCTCCCATGATTAAAAAAAGTACAATTAAAAAAATTGAAGATCCGGGCAGCCATCCTAACCTTTTTGAACATTGGTTAGGCACGAAGTACCATCCTTTCGGAGGAACTCGGGTGTGCGGTGCTCTCCTCTTCAACAGCCGTCCTGTCCCAAACTGGACAGGCACGTTCATTCGAACGGGTTAGTGGTGCTCTCCTCTTCCTTTTTCGTACTGCTGCCTCTGTTCTGACTGAACAGACACGTTCTTCCGAACGGGTGATCGGTGCTCTCCTCTTCAGATGTCTGGTCACCGAATTCATCCTGCGTAATCCTGTTACTGCTGTTCGATTGTTCAGTAGACATTCATACCACACTAACTCATTCTCTTTCGAATATCAGTTCACTCACATACTATCACTCTCGAATCGTGGGCTCACCCTTCCTCACTCTGGTTCTTTAGTAGTTCCAGAGCAGATTCGCGGGTGCCGTCCCACTCGTCCAGGAATACACCAAACACCTGCTGGAACTTGACGTTCATCGCCTCGTTCCGGTCATTGGACTCCTGCAGTCGTTTCTGAGCCAAAGCAGTCCTTGATGCAGCTAGCTTGGCTTCGTTCCGGATTTTAGTAGTTTCGGCGGCTAATAGCGCCTCGTTCTCTTTCTCCAGAGTCATTCTGGTATTAGCTTCCTGTTCAACCAGAGAGCGGGCGAATAGATTCGCCACCCCCTGATTATATCGGACAGCCAATTCCCTCTGAGACTCCTGGAAATTGTCCACCGCCTCCTGGGCCTGTGCACAAACCACTTTGTCACTCGGATCGAAGTAAAGATCCACCGGTCGTGTGCTCAGTCGGGGCCTATTGTCCGGAATCTGAGTCATTTCAGGTTCGACACGTTGAGGAACCTTCTGTCCGCTCAATTCCGGGAACTCACCCGATTCCGGCGTAGGGGCCGGATCTTTCCGGTCGAACCAAGCAGGTGGATTATCACTCTGCGAAGCTGACGATGCTGCCGATGATGCTGCCGGGGAAGGACGTGAGCCCGACCCCCCACTCATGGGTGACTGATACTCAGTCGAATCTTTCCTCTTCTGCTGAGTCGACCTGGAGTCCCGAGCCACGGCCAGTGGCTTCTTGAACTCCGAGGTTTCAGGCGAATCGGATCGATGTTTCTTTCCCCTACCACTCGCCGGGCTACGGCTAGTCCGCCTCTTCTCATCTATCTTTGACTTGGGTGGATCACCCCTCCATTCACATACTCTCGAGAATAGTTCGTTCGTCATTTGGAATTTTCCCCGAGCTCTTACTAGTGCAATCCTCGCACATAGCTTGCCTTTCGTGGATTCATGCACATTACAGAATGAGTCGGTCTTCACGTTGATGTGTTTGAAGTCCGAAGGGATCATTTTGTTATAGTCCAGCATAACCTTATCGTGCAGAGTCATAACTTTCTCACGTGCTGCACTCAGTCCGGGGCTGTGACAGTATTTCAGATGGCGAACCATCACACCCCTTCTCGGAGTAACGCAACCGTCACAGGTTGCGCTATCCCTCTGTCCTTTGCAATTGGCACATTCGTAGACCACCGTGTGGTGGAAGTGCCGTTCGCAGAGATGCCGCAGGAACCGCATTGCTGTCGGGTATGTCCTGCCCCTTCCCTTCTCTTCTATGCAAATGGTGAACGGGCAATACCGCTCACCGTCTTTCAGATACCAACATAAATAGGCCCAGCGCAACTTTGACTTCTGGTCTCTTATGTAATAACTTTCGGGATACTTCAATATCTGTTGAAACCATTCGTTATAGAACTCGGATGGCAAGGGATCCTCCTCGGTTTCCCGAAGCCAATCCTCGTCATCACTCTCGCCATTCATGTTTCGGGGTTCGGGGCAACCGTATGATTTCTTGCCCTTCGCGCACTCTTCAAACGAACCTGGAATGAAGTGTGCGAACTTCGCCTCACTATTCTTCCAGATTCGTTTTACGCTTTCCTGGTCCCCCTCCTCTTTCTGCTCCTCTTTCTTCTCCTCCTCCTCCTCCTCCTCTGGTCCTTCCTCATTCGGAACCTCCATCTTCTCCTCCGGATCCTGTGTAGTTGGATCCGGATCAGTTTCTGGAGGCTCGCCATCCGAATCTGGTCCAGACTCATCGTCCGGACTGTCTTCGGATTCCGTCACTTTAGTGGCTTTCTTAGCAGTTCCTTTACTAATAATACTGCCCACCTTAGCGGTGGCAGCAGCCTGTATGGCAGCCATACGTCCTTTCAGTGGATTATCACTCGAAGGATCTTTCTTACCTACTGCCTCGGTGACTTTAGCAATCACCTTCTTGGGCACAGTCATTTTCGTGTCTTTCTTTGATTCCTTCAACTTCTTTTTGTCTTTCGCTGACAGGACCGGTGTGAAGGCACCCTGGTCACTGTCGGATTCGGTGTCGGTTAGAGTTTTTTTCTTTCCTCTTCCCTTCACACTTTTTACTTTCGTTTTCTTGGTGTTGTCCTCTCCGTCGGTTTCGCTCTCCGTCGACAGGCTGCCCTTTTTCTTGGCTGCCTTCAGGATCGCTTTCCCCTTCCGGATGGACGCTAGCCGTTCTTTATGTTGGGTCGAATTCATTTCTTCCTCCAACCCGGGTACGTACGTCCTAGTGGCGTAGGTTCCCTCTCGAATCATCGTAGAGATGATTTCGTTCAGTCTCTCCTCCGGCTCCGAACACTCATCCAGTCGACGAAGCAATTCGTCTCCATTCAGAGTATAGAGCCGCGGGACTTCTGGATGTTCTGCTCGTTCGACCCAGTCTTCCGCAGTCCTGGGTTCTTTCTCGGTATCCGGTTCCCGGTACAGTACATCTCCTGCGATGTCCATTCCGGTCACCCCCATCCCCGTATGATCAGTCAATACATACGGGACGTTCAGAAGGCGATTTTGTCGATGCGCGATTTCGCAATTGAACATGGCCCTTCTGAACGACTGACTCACTTGCAGTCCAGCCTCAGTCTGATTATAAAACAGCAGCCATTCGGATGGCAGGGCTGCATACTCGGTCGGTGATAGGAAGTGTCAAACACAGTCTCTGGTGGCTGCGTTCCAACACTTTCGTTCCCCTTCTAAGATTCGGTCGTGAATATGAATTTCCCGGCCGTCATACCTAGACTTGAATCCGGCCAGATTCGGTTCGAGCAGCGGCAGGTCCGATCGTTCCAGGATTTCGTCCAGCTCCATTCCTATGTTACTTTCCTCTAATTCGGAATCAATCAGTACGCTTTCTTCGTTCTTTGTAACTGGCGACATCGCCTCAGTCTCCATGAATGCTTCGGACACCTCGTCGAGGGCCGATCGTTCCGAATGAGAGCCAGACGCCGAAGCCATCGTGACACTCAAGTTCTTTCAATCGATATAAAATGGAATGACAGGTACCAGGACCCTTTCTACGGGCTCCTGGCTACTTCACCCACCTGCTATACACCGATATCACTTGAAACAGTCTTTATACCCTCGCTTTTTGTGCTCTGATACGCTTCCCCGTGCTCTGTCCGGCGAACCGTAAACAAATATGGCGGATCGTTGACCCGCGTCGACCTTTGCGCACGCGCGTTGGTCTCGCGAGACGCCGCGCATTCGGCGAGACTTCATTGTTTTCCCGCGCTTGCAAAACATAAACAATTAATCACTTCTCCCGCGCGTCACGCATTACGATCAGGTAATTATAGCACTGATATCCTCACTGCCCCATCGAATTCATCTCGAGTCATTATGGATTTAACTACGGATAGCAACTACTAATCCGCCGGATTACCCGTCCACCACCCACTGGCACATTCAAAGGTGAGTTTGTTGGATTTCTGGCTTCTGTCGTGATCATTCCTACATATAAGACGAATTACCAGGTTACCCCGATAATTATGACAACACTTAACTGATTACATCGTTGTGTTTCAGGTTAGGTGACAGCACCCCTCACTCTCAACCTAGGGCTGCGACGAACCCCCACTGGATTCTCTTTACACCTGACATTCGGAGCGGTCTGCTTCCGTTCCCTCTTAGCCATTGAGGGAACAGCCCTTCTCTTCCTGTCCACACCCGCCGAGACATTCTTTGCTTTCTCCGATCTTTTTGGAGTTCGTTTAACTTGCACCGTTTCCTTCTTCACCTTCCTAGGTCTCCCCGGACCCCTCTTCTCGACTACTTTATCTAACTCCCTTTTCATTTCCTCCTTCTCCTCCTGTCCCATTTTGAACATTTCCGTGGAGTACTCTCTCCCCTTCCATGGTTTCAACCGGGCCACATTCGATTTCTGATTCCTCCCGAAGGTATCCCTCATCAGGACTGTATCATCACTTACTCTCTGGGTAATCCTCCACGGACCATCCCAATTATCTCTCAGCTTGATGCCAACCAGAGGTTCGTGGTATCTCGCTACTAAGTCCCCTACCGCAAACCGCCGAACCTTTAGATTGGTATCATAGCCCACTTTCTGCCATTTAGCTGTCTTTCCTAATTCCTTTCTTACTAATTCATACGCCTTCCGGAATTGTTCCTTCAACGCTTCCACAAACATGATCTGACACGGGACATCTGGATTCATACCAACTACTCCGAACACTAGGTCCGCTGGCATAATAAGATCCTCCCCGAATACTAACAGATTCGGAGAGCAGTTCGTACTCGCATGTACCGTGCTATTATAAGCAGACCACCGCCTGATGAAGTCTCATAAAATGAGACGAAACGTTGCGACCTCACATCAACCCCCGTCCCATACCTCGATGTAAACGAATCCCTAATAAATGTTATTAACCCAATTTAACTTGTCTGGTTTTGTGTGGAATACAATTATTGTCCAAATATTATAAGCATGGCAAACAAAGTCGCACTGCTCATCCCAATCATCCATCTCTTGATTTACTAAACTCTTCAGGACCTGTATTAGGGTACGATTGAATCTTTCCACCTGACCATCACTCTGTGGTTGATACGGATTGGTTCGGGTCTTGCAAATGGCCAATTGATGACACATTTCCTGCCATAGATTCGATTCGAACTCTCTCCCTTGGTCGCTATGCAACATCAGAGGCACTCCCAAGTATAGGATCCATCCTTTAACTAACATTCTCGCACAAGTCGCTGCTTTGTGATCCTTCATCGGAAATACTTTCGTATACTTCGTATAGTAATCCGTTACCACCATCATACATGTATTTCCTTCCGGAGTTGTCACAAATCCTGTAATTATATCTACTGCCACCCTCGCGAACCTTACTCCAAACAATTCCTGGGTCAAGGGCATTTTACCTAGCCCAGGACCTGGCTTGCTCTTACAGCATTTCGGACAAGTGTCTATCCATCTCAACAGATCCGTACTCATACCTGGCCAGTAATACATTCTAGCCAGCCTTTCCAGAGACCGTTTTCTCCCAAAATGGCCACTGCTCTGATGCCCATGGCAAAAGAACATTATATCCCTTCGCATGGCAGTAGGAATAAAGATCTGTCTTGACTTATTTCCCAAAGCATTCGTCTTCCACCTATAAATCAATCCATTTACTACCTCTAACTCTGTCCATTGAGCTATCAGTCGTCTCATCTCCCTGTTCTCCAACGATATCGCTGGCCAAGTCGGGACTGTTCCTTCTCGAAGTAACATCTTCAGACGGATACTATTCGCATCTCTCTCCTGGAAGCTCTTTATGGAGTTCTCATCCCATTCCAGTATTACCGGTTCGAGATCTCTAAAAGGCTTTCGGATTCCTGCCAGCACAGCATTATGCTTCCCACAATCATCACATCCGTCATTCTGACACTTCCTCACTGGGATTCGCGACAACGCATCAGCATTCACATGCTTAGCCCCCTTTCTATGCTGAATTTGGCTGTGGTCCAATCCGAACTCAGATAGGTGTGCCAACCACCGTCCTATCATACCTTCCGCATCTTTAAAGTTCAATAACCACCGCAGGGAGGAATGATCCGTACGTAATGTAAAATCAGATCCCCACAAGAAGTGTTTATATTTCTTTGTATACACTACCACTGCCAACAATTCCCTCTTTGTCGTACAATAATTTCTTTGCGCTTTACTCATTGTATTGCTTGCAAATGCTATTGGAACCTCCTTCCCATCTTGGACTTGAGACAAGGCTGCCCCTATACTTTCATTGCTCGCATCAGTGTCTAATATAAAATGACCATCCGCAGTGGGGTATTTCAACACCGGTGTCTCCACGAACAACCGTTTAATTGTTTCGAATGCTTCCCCTTGTTCCTTTCCCCATGGAAACTTCTCCTTACGTCTCCCCGGGGTCCAGTGCGACAGACATTGGATTGGATAACTTATCCGGGAATATCCTGGTAAGAAATCTCTGTAATAAG
The DNA here is from genome assembly GCA_947462335.1 of Harmothoe impar. NCBI lineage: Eukaryota > Metazoa > Annelida > Polychaeta > Phyllodocida > Polynoidae > Harmothoe > Harmothoe impar. The sequence continues at coordinate 30,042,389 of OX381707.1, forward strand.
AACAAAACCCTAAGAAGGATCTCACTTCTTTCGGCCCCTTAGGAATGCTCCAGTCCGTTACCGTCTTAACCTTCTCCGGATCAGCTTTCACCCCTTCCGTAGAGATGATCCGTCCTAGATAGTTAATACTTTTCTGAAACATATTACACTTCTTAGGCTTCAGCTTCAATCCATTCGAGATTATTCGCTGTAACACTAACTTCAGGTTTCCCAGGCATTCATCAAATGTCTTTCCGAATATTATCACATCGTCCAGATACACTAGACATTTCTTCCACAATAAGTCACTCAGTAAAGTCTCCATCATTGCTTCAAACGTGGCCGGAGCATTACAGAGTCCGAATGGCATCACGTTATACTGGAACAACCCTACATGGCTCGAAAACGCCGTTTTCTCCTTGTCCTCTTCTTTCATTCCCACCTGCCAATAACCAGACTGCAAATCAATCGTGCAAAACCATTCATTTCCTCCAAGGGAATCAATGGTCTCCTCTATCCGGGGGAGCGGATACGAATTCTTTTTAGTCAAGCCATTTAGCTTCCGGTAGTCTATACAGAATCGGATACTCCCATCCTTCTTTGTTACCATACATACTGGACTACTCCAAGGACTGGTGCTAGGGGTTATCACTCTTTCCGCCAACATCTTCGTAATCTCTTCCTCCGCCACCACTTTCTTTGCCAGCGGAAGACGTCTATATGGTATCTTTACTGGATTCGCCCCTTCCGTGTTAATTGAGTGTAGGACTCGATCCGTTCGTCCCAACGGCTCTCCGGGCCGCGCAAAGGCTGAACTACACTCAGTTAACATCTCCCTCAGGGCATTCCTCTGTCCATCTGTCTCTCCTCCGGACCCTTCTATTAACTTTGCCAATCCTTCCTGCATTACTTCACTGTTCGGGACTAGTCCACTTCCATTTTCAAAGCTACTGGTGACCGCTTCCGCGGATATCACTTCTCCCACTACAGTGCCTTTTTCTAGATAGATGGTTTTCGAACCCGGGTTCGTTATGGGGGCTACTCCCCATGCCATATTTCCTATTAGGGTGTCGGCCGATTCCAAACCCTTCTTTCCCAACACTGTCACATTAGGTTCGAAAACCCCCGGAACGCCCCTCTTCATCCTACTGGAGGCTATTAAGACATCACATGCCATTCCGGGAGGTATTTTTACCGTCTGCACTACACTCGCTACACCACTTACTTCACGTGCCAGGCATTGTATCCTGTCTTTGTAGGGATGATTTAATTTCAACACTCCAGTGACGGGGTCCAATTTTACCCCATATAAGGAAGCGAAATCCATCCCAATGATACCATCGTCCTCTATCCCAGCGACAGTAGGGGAAATGATATATTCCCTACCGCCTACCAAGATGATCATACAAGTCCTACCAAACGTTCGTATCTTGCTCCCATCAGCCGCACATGCATTTACCCTCGTTGTGAGGTCGTCATCCATGCTCGACACCAGATCGAAGAATCTTTTTGACATAGCGGAGTGACTAGCTCCGGTATCCAACAAAAATTCCCCCATTCTGCCGTTTACAGATACGGACACATACCATCTCTTTCCTCCCATCATCGAGGGATTACTTGCGAACCGTTTGACATCGTCTGTCATGTCAAAATTGAATCCGAATCCTTTCAAATACTCCAGACACGGATGACCTTGGGGAAGGCGGATCCCCCCGATCCTGGATAGTTCCTCTACCCAACCTTCCTCTCTATTGGTGATCGGTTTCCCTTCTTTGCTCTCCCTGGCAACTGTCTCACCAATACCCCCAGCCCAACATGTTTTCGGCTCATTAGCATTTCCCATGCTGCTGGGCGGATACATTACAGACTCCTCAATCGCGTTCGTATGGATTGTACCCTGGCATACTTTATTCGGGGCCGTCAGTTTGCCTTCACGGACAACCCCTTCTAATTTCCCGTCTCCTCTCTCTTCCTTTCTCGCCAAACTGGTTTCTCTGCCGTACATTCGGCTGCGAAATGTCCGGTCTCTTGGCACCTGAAACACTTCACCGTTGCCCTATCTAGCTTCGGTCGTTTCTGATAGTCCAACAACCCTTTCATTTCTTCCATCATGGCCATCAACCGTTTTTCGTTCTCGGATAACTCTACCACCTGGGGGGTAGGGGTTGGTTTAGAGCTTGCCTCTACTGGCTTCTCCTTCTCGGGTGGCTTACTAACATTTTTCTTCCACCGATTCTTTCTATCCCACTTGTCGCCCCCGATGGCTGCAATTCTTTCTTCACCCGAACCATCGTCCGAATCACTCTCCTCGGGAGTGGCCGTATGTGCAGACGCCACCCTTTGGTTGGGTACGAACCCAGCAAGTAATCGTTTCTTCTTTTCATGCTGATCTATAGCCAAAAAGAAGTCTACCATCGATGAACCTCGTCCCCATTCTTTCTGGACGAGTTCAGCATGGGACGGATCCCTCAGTCCTTTTATAAAGTGTGTGAATAGTTCATCTAAGAAATATTCATCATCACGCCTCCTATAAGGTCGGGCCTTTTGCAACAATCTTTGAAGTTCTAGCCCGAACACTTTCTGAGACTCTTTTGGTTTTTGCGTTCGTACCTGGAACTCCGACCAAGGATCATTCGCGGACAACACACCAAAGATATGTGTGGCGGCTGCCACCAATTGGTCATAGTTTCCATCTTCTCCATACGTCTCTCGCCAATCATCTACAGCTATTCGTCCCGGACCCTCACTCAACCATTTAATGAGGGGACCTAAGGAAGCCTCCTTGTCCCACCCATGGTAACGGTTATCGTCGCAAAAGTCTTGGTAGCTTTCCTTCCAATTCTCTCCATTGAACCGTCGGGGAGTTCGAACAGGCTTTCGGGCACTGTTATGACTCCATACCAGTCGATCAGACTGCCTCCGACTCCATTCCATAATTTCTGACTCATCCTCCCGGGTCCGACTGCAACAGTCTATCCCCATTCCTTGTATACAAGGATCGGATTCCACTATTGCAGCAACCCTCGGGCCCATAGATGATCGTTTTGTCAACCTTCTCGGGGCAGGGACCGGTCTTGGTGTCCCTCCTCTTGGATTGGGCTGGGTTCGATCAGGGCTGGGGGGGTAACCTCCGTATGAACCAGGGTCCGGCACAGTCCCGGCTCCTCCTCCCGGGTTAGTTCCGGGGTTCGGAGCACCACCTGCCCCCCTGCTCGGAATCGATCCACCCCCTTCATTATAGGACTGGTGTCCTTCGTTCGATCCGGCTCCGGGTAATGGTGCCCGGTACTGGTAGGTTATATTATATATCGGTGGTGGTGGTACCGTATAGTTGTGTCCTGCCAGCGTGTCATCCGCAAAGGGATGTAGAGAGCCGTAGCTATGATTCATTCGTTTGGGTGGGGCTTCGCTCGTAATATCATGGGTGCTAGAGATCTCTTTCTCCTCGGTTCCCCCATATGTGACTTTACGGTCAGCCTCATTCGGGGCAGTTCTCCCTTGGGTTCGTGCATACTTCCCGTCCGAAACAATCCCCCGTGTCTCGATTGGATCCACGGTAGTTAATATCGGTCTAGGCGTGGATGCAACGTGCTTAGGTAGCTTGGCTCCCTCATTCGTCGGTTCCCGGCTTCTAGCCTCTTCTTCTTTGTGGATTTCATCCATCTGACTCTGATAGGCCAGATAGGTATCATTGATTTCGTCTTTCTTTTTCTGAATAATTTCGAGGTCAGCCTTCATGTCAATTCGGGCTTGCTTCAACGCCTCTCGTTCTTGCTCGAACTGTTCCCTCAGGGCCTGGCCGGACTTTTCTTCCTTCGAATAATCCGCCTTGATTTTCTTGACCCTCTTGGATTGTCGCTCGATCTCGCTTTCATAGGTATCCCGAAGATCACGACTTCGGCGAGCCTCTTCCTTCTCTTTCTGGAGTTGCGCTTGCTCCTCTGTCAGACTGTGTTGAGCGTTCTTAACCTTCTGTTGGACCTTAGCCAATTGAGAGGTTTCGAGAGCCAATTGTTCACTGATATATTTCCTATCCGCTTGTATTCGGGATTTCACTTCGTTCAATTCCTCGGCTTCCTTCTGGTTCTGAGCGATTACCCTCGCCTTTTCGTCGGCCAGTCGGATCAAATCCTCATTCATGGCTGTATACCGATCCCTCATTTCCTCCTCCTCTGCTTTCAATTTTTCACAGTAGGCGTCGTAGTCAGGGATCTGTCGACCTCTTCTAGACAAGTCTCGTTCCATATGTCCGAGGTTCGGTTCGGAGGGAAGCATGTCTGCCCATGGGTTCCCTCTAAACGGATTGGTGTTCGGAACTATTCTGATAGGAGGAAATTCTCCCGGAGTTCGAAAAATCAGACTCCTCTTTCGAGATTTTTTATTCTCTGGGGTGTGCATTCGAGAGGCCACCTCCCAGATTTCATTTATTTGGGCTACTGTGTAATCCAGTTCCCCATCCTCCAGTTCGGTCCCGGATCCTTCATCCCCCCCGTTCCTTGACTGAGCCTTTGCCAGGGTCAGTCCGCTATCTCTTTCATGAAAATCCTGGTCACGGCACCAGTGTAGAGTTCGTCTATATGTAATTCGATTAAATAAGGACTCGAACTGCAGTTTTCATGTAGAGATGCAAGAAAACAGGTTTTATTTCGTTCTCCTGTACAACAATGCTAATCCTTGAAGTATATGAGGTTCGATCAATGTATATTCAGCTTTCAATAACTTTCAATATATGACACAGTCAGAGACCTGAGAAGGTCTGCCAGAGCAAGGGGGTGAGGACAGCTTATATACTGTCCGCCTCCGATAGGGGTGCCCCCTGGCTCTGGCCGCCCGAACTACCTTGTAGGCGTTCGACTAACATGATAATATTAGTGTCCCTACACCAGAATAAAAAATAATATATTAAATGAAAATGAAATTAGTGGATTAGTGTTACATTATAGCCTTGTATGTTGTCTAACATTAGTGTAATTAAATTCGGGGATGCTGTTATTCACCATACAAGTGTGAGGGCATTTGGGGTGAGGGACCCAGTTTTCACACTTTTGGGTGTGAAAACAGGTGAGCGGAATTACCCATATGCAGGAAAACCTAGATGCCCTGGCTGGCTGGTGCACGGCAAACAAGCTGACGGTCAACACAAGTAAGACCAAAGTCCTCTGGTCATACTCGACACAGGCCGTCCCAGACCTGACAGACTGCATCCTGTCCATGAACAACGAACCTCTCGACGTAGTAGGAGAATTCAACTACTTGGGTGCTGTCATAGATACCCATCTCCTACTGACCCCACAGTTGAAAAGGATAATCAATCTGGTGCGGGTCAGGCTTGAACAACTGAGACGTATTGGAGCTAGTTCTGACAAAGCTGCCGCTGTCCTAGTATACGTCCACATGGTGACATCCATCATCGACCAGTGCAGCTTCCTGAATGGAGGTGGTCCTGTCTGGGCTGTCCGCAAGCTACAGACCCTGCAAAACAACGGTTCAAGGATCTGTGATAGGATCCGGGACCCTCGGGGTGTAGATGGCATGAACCTGCACAGGACTATGCGGGTCAACACTGTGGAGACCACTCGCAACAGACAACTCCTGTGTCTGTTGCACAAAAGGTCAAAGGTGGAGGAGAATATCCTTCATCGACCGAGACTCCTGCGCGGCAACGACAAGGTCCAACTGAAAATGATGAGAATAAAAAAGGACATCTACGAGAGATCCCCTCTATGCAGTGGTCTTTCCCTCTGGAATGCACTTGAAGTAGAAACTCCAAAGCTGGACAGCAGTTCCCAGTTCCTGGAAGCCGTGAAGAAACTCCCCGATGCACCCTTGCATGCCTAAACAATTTGTGCCTAGTGGATACATAGTTAGCATTAACTGAATTGGTTTATTCGCCAATACTCGGACAATCATGAATTCCACTAAAGTATTGTGTTATTGTAGTAAATAACACCGACCTGTAAATATTACACAGACTTTCAAAATGTTTGAGCGCATTAATGTTGATAGACACTTGACAAAACTAGATTTGCATAATGTATAAATACACCAACTCTTTCCTCTCTATGAAGTATTATCTTTTACTACTTCTTGGCAACTAGATTAAAATCGTGCTGTGTATGCTACGAACTTCTTGCCAGCAATAAAATTTACCAACAACAACAACATATGGTAAATTGCACTGTATGTCAATGGGTGAGTGATATAACAGAAAGGTGTGAGCGATATAACCACAATGATAACGATATAACCCAAGTATTTAACCAGACTTTTAGGCCCCTGCTTACCATACAAGAGGAGTGCAACTGGCATTTATGTTTTCTCATTTTTTTTAGTTTTAAATATTTTTTTTTAGATTTACTTATTAATGACAATGGAAAAGAATGGTGAGGAACATTTGGGAAATATCGTCACTAGGTGCGCGATATTACACACATTTACCTTACTATTGACATGTAGAAAGAGGGCAGCATGTTAATACAAAGGGGCCATGAATATTCCAATGAAATTCGCTTAGATAAAGTTGACCTTTACATTTGGATAATTGCCATATTACGACTTACAATTAAATATGTTCCCAATGATAAGTAGCGGATAGCCGGCTAAAAGAGCTTTCACATAAGCTAGTGCATGCTCTGTTATCTCTAATAGGGGCTGAACAGGGGGTGTAGATGGGGGGCCCCCTATGTCGCATGTCGATTTTAAGAAATGGCCATGTCGCATGTCCATGTCGCTTAATAATCCCCATGTCCCATGTCGATTTTAAGAATTGCTCATGTCCCCTGTCACTATCATTTCATACCCCATGTCGCATGTCACTAGGCCTCATGCCACATGTCGATTTTAAGAAATGGCCATGTCGCTCTGTCAAATTTAGCCATCCACCCCCATTGAATAGGAGCAAAAACGAATAGAGTCATTTCAGACAGGCACTCATAAGGGTGCCAATTTTAGTGTGCCACCTGTGACTGCTGGTTTGAGCCCTGTAGTGCGGTTCTTCCAAGTACCTATCGACGTATCGTATAGAACGATATTAACATAAAAATGAACGAGTAAAGATACAACTGGATGTACGGCGACGAGTTTGGGTCGCCGTATCGCACGGTGCGCACGACTGCGCAGCAGGAGTGCGCACCGTGTGATGTGGCGACCCAAACAAGTCGTCGTACATCCAGTTGTATCTTTACGAGTTCTTTTTTTGTTTTATTATACCTGGCATATGACATTGGGAAGATTACGATAGATTACGATAGATATTACAATTTACGATAGATATCCCGGAATACACATCTGCGAGTTGCCCTGTTTTGCGCACCATCCCATCTATTTTCACACCAATTTTCCGTATTGCACATGTGTGCAATACAGAGGTATGTATTACACACGTAGCTAGTCTGGAGCCTCTATGTTGTAGGAATAGTAAGGGGTGATCCATTTAGTATGTCACGCCCGAGGGGGTCGGGGGGTCTTTTTTTTGTGTGACAAAGTGTGACGAGGGGGTGGGGGGGTGTATAGGATTATGTGACGTCACAGTTTCAGATTTTTTTTAAACCATATATTAAATAAATGCTGTATAATTAGTGATATCTTCAGGCTAAAAACATACTGGTGGTTGTAGTAGACCTACAACTACCAGCCCCATCCACTTTAGACAGGTCAGCCTTCATCATCCTTCATCTGCTTAACTGACCTCGGTTCCATGCAATCACTGTAGAGGGTATAACACAAGATCCCGTATACATGGATGTGCGACTGGTTAGGTTATATTTTGAGCAAGACCCCCTTGCCATGGGTCTGCTTTTCCCAAGAAACCCCCCTCACAAGGGCTACTTTTCACCAAAACCACCCTCACCAAGGGTCTCTTTTCTGAGATTTCAACAAAATCTGTAAAAACAAGGGTCACTTATCAGAGGTCTCAGCAACAAAGGTCACTTTTGACTAAAAATCCCTTTCACCAAAGGGTCACTCCTCAGAGAATTTGCTTAAACCTAGACACAAAAATCTCCTCCACGAAGGGTCAATTTTCACGTCACCCAGGGAAAGGGTTGCTGGAGAGCCAGCCACATACCTGTGTTGAAATAAAATTGAGTGCCCCCCCCCTCCGCCAGGTAGCAGTACCAGCACACCTTTTATAGGGCACCTAAGTTTCCCGATAAAATGTTGTAATTTTATCACCGTTTCTAACAAAAAATACCCAGATCTAAGTTGGCCTAAAGAGGTCCTAGATCTGATATTTTATAGCTCAAATCTCAATATTAGTGGAGATATATACGACAAAAAATGTCGCCCATCCTTCAAGCCTGCAGGTGATAATATGGGGAGCCCATAAGCACCCGGAAATTGGCCATCATGTGACCAGACTTAGGCGCCCTATTTCTGTGACCACTTGCAAGAATCCATGGATCAAGGCCACAAAAATCTAGGGGGGCACCAATATTCATATAATTTGGTTACTGCCTCTTTGAACAGTTGTAATCTGAAAAGGTTCTAATCGATAAGGTACATCATGCCTAATAACATCACTATTTGTAAGGGGAGGGGGGGGGGGTGTCAGCAGATTTGTGACATACTTTTCTGGGGGGTGTTGGGAGAAGTGTGACAAAGTGTGACATGGGGGTGGGGGGGGGGGTGTTCAAAATGGCCCAAAAAAGCGTGACATACTTAATGGATCACCCCTAATGTCATATGCTAGGTAGGTATAGGCCCTAATAAAACTCAGGAGGCGCAATTATGTTTGTGCGGTATGGAAGGGTCAGATAATCGTTTTATTATACCTAGCATATGGCAGGGGGAGGCAGGCAGCAGGGGGCCGGGGGTAGGCGCGAGGACGCCCGTGGCAGACGCGTAAATTACGCGCGCTGCGGTGCATAGTCCCGGGGACTACAGTGGCCACAGTAATCAGTCAGCTGCGCCCTCAGCCTTACTGCTTCTGCTCGACCAAACTTCCCAAAGAGCGACCTACGAGTGTTGCAGTGTGCAAATCTTGAAATGTGAGATCATAACATTTTGTTCGCCGTCCACGCACACAAAATGACTGAAAACAACGACCATACACCTAATACACCCACTATCTCGTGGCAGGACATGTGCTAAGGATATCTGGAAGGTTTCTAAGGTAGGTTTGTTGATATTTGTCCAGATCTCGGCTGAAATTGTTGAGGGGCACGGTAGTAAGTGTGACAAGACTCAGACTCGAGCCAGTCACTCACACCCAGACTCGTACATCCAGTCTCCAACTCCGCCTCCCTCCGTACGTAGGGTAGCGGAGTTGGAGACTGGAAGTGCGAGTCTGACTCACACCCACACTCACTTGTCTCGAGGGTTGTGGCGCCGGGTTTACCGGTAGCCTACGCCCACTACACAGACAGACAGAGGTCCACGATGATCTGTCTAATTGACAGGTTTCTCCACGAGTGGTACCTTAAATCATATCATACGAGGCAGAGCTGAGTGTGACACCAGTGTTGCCGAAATGACGCCGGCACGCCGGCTTTTGCCGGCGTGGAATCGTAATAAATTTAATGGTAATTAGGGCCCTGAGACGCGGCCAGAATGGCCTGCCATAATGTCAGCTTTCTAATAGTGAAAGAATTTTTCAAATCGGTCAACTAGAAGCGAAGATATATAGGGCCATATTTGTAAAATAGTTTCATATTAAACATTTTTTCAATTTCTTTGAATACTTGCATGGTATAAAACAAGTTATAATGAAGGTAGGGGCCTACTTTGAAATATCAAAATGTATATGGCCTACGTGGGAAGGAAATGCCCTGCGTAAGATGCCAAGACGCAGGCCACCTTGGCCTGCGTGGAGAAAAAGTTTTCGGCAACACTGGTGTGATATGATCCAAGCCAAGGTAACGGGTACCGGTACCACAAGACAAGTGGTCCAAGTGGAGAAACCAGTCTCAGACAATACATTCCTTAGGCTTAGGGCTTAGGCCTATATTACTATTAGTTCTGTTACTAACATAGTCCATACCCCAGCCTCCTCGATGTTACAACCATGTGACTCCACAAGCAGTGCTCGTGTGGTACGAGTGAATATAGGGATCTGACTGAGGTGGACTAAAATTCTTGGTTTCTCCACTTGGCGTGGACAGTGTCTGACTCTGAGTCTGTCATCTTATTTAGAATGTATAGGAACTTGGAAGTGGATCTCTATGTTTTATATTTCTTTTTTTTTTGCCTCCCCCCTCGAGCCCGGTCAGAATTTTTCCGCCCCTCCCCCACTTTGAACTATAGTAACATTCAGATTTTCTCGCTAAAAAGGGTTGACATTCTATTTGGGGTCGAAATATTTTTGACCCTCCCCCCCCTCTAGAGAGATCGAAGTTTGTCTACCCACTTAAAGTTTCTCCTCGGCCTCAGACTTGTTACTTTAACAGTGGTTACCCTAATCTTAGAGTCAGAGACTGGGTTAAAGTGGAAAAACCAAAGAAGAGCAAAAACGCTTAAAAGGCATATTTATTGAATTAAGTATTACACATGATATGACATGTGAGGGAAAAGGGGGACTATATATATATATGTATGAGTATGTATGGGTAGAGCATATATTCACTAAATAGATAATGGGAAACTGTATATACAATAGCACAGTCCGAAAAGACCAATATAATAAAGGATAGAGATACCGTGCAGATACATGAAATAACGTGGGAATCAAATAGATCTAGTATGCGGGCCACGTAGTAAGTAATGAATATAAAATAAATATATGAATAAAGTCATATTGTCCAATAATAAGAGACTTGGCTACAATAAGAGTCAGAGTTCTGTGGACTGAATATATTTGACTCGTGGTCAGGTCTTAGAACCTAAACAGGGAAGCAACACATATAATAAGATCCGGGCTGAAGCAGCTGGTAGGGAAGATAACGGAGGGATAAATCCAGGTCAGGAGATAGACTCGAATGGTAGGAACGGACGGGGGAACAGGGAGCACGGCCCAGCGGCGGGAGTCAGTAGTACATGGAGACGAGCCTCGGCGTCGGGTGTAACAGTACCCGGGCATGACATCTATGCAGGGGAGAAACTACATAGGGGGTGGATAGGCAGTGGAGGAAGGCGACCAGGCCCTGCACACAGCATGGTCATGACCAGGGTCTGCCTAATTGCCACAGGATGGTCGTGGCCGGGGTCTGCCTAATTTCCATAGGATGGTCGTGGCCAGGGTCTGACTAATCACCACAGGATGGTCACGGGTGAGGCTGCCTAATTGAAGATCGATGAAAGATGAGTAGGGCCGCCTAATTGAAAATCGATGAAGGTTGTGTAGCAGCCGTTGATTAGAGATCAAGGGGAGTCGGGCACGGTCATGGAGGGAGGCAGCCTAGCTATTGATCCGGTAGGAGGCTGGAACAAGAAGTAAAAGAGAATATAACTTGGGATGGGAGGGAGAGCAGTCAGTTATCAGTGAGCATTCGGGGAGTACGATCGAGAAGCCCTGGAGCTTGTGTAACTCCTGAGGAGTATGTGTGTGGTTTAAAGACAATGGTTTACATTTAGGCATTGCGAACTAGGTACGTGGTGTTATTCATATAACGGAACTTATACACTGTGGAGTTTAGTGATATATATCTTACTGTATGACATATCGAGAACTAAAGGAATTAGTGTGGTGGAGATACCACGGTCATTTACTGATTGTATCTAACTGGAGATAGTGATGGAGATGGTGATACAATATACTGGATTTGTTAGTATGGAGTTAGAACAACAACTATCTAGACTCGCTGATCAAATGAATTGGGATTTGATTGTATGTATTTATCCTGGAGTTGTGGTAATAGCCAGAGATTGATGAATAGATTGCACCTGGAGTTCTCTTAAGGTTGGGATAAAACATCAACCAATACGGCGGAGAAGTGTATAGATCGGCGATAAAACACGTTAAAGGGCATTGCAACGGTAAACAACAATGTACACAAAATCGTACCGAATGTATTTATTGGTCAAATGGACGATGACTAGTACTGCCGGATCCATATAGAAGGATCCTGCTAGATACTTATATGTATACTTTGCCTATGTTAAGGCCGTCTCATATAATTGTAGGGGCATGATATTACATATTAATCTCATACACGGTATTTCCGGGTAACGTCTGTTTACTCGGCTTCTCCACCTGGAGCTAGTGCACACAGTTCCCGGGAGAGGGCGCAGGTCCTCTTCAGGTGACCGTGTGCCGCTCTCAGGTGGGCGGCCGACCCACCCACCTGGCCACGTGACCTAAGAGCCGGTGTTATATAAGACCCATGTGTTTACCTGGAACGGCAGTCAGTGCAGGCCCGACTGACGAGAGACTTCACATGTCCAACCGTGCGGACAGAGTTGTATGCTAAGAGTTGTATACTGACCGTTTCCTCTATTTATAGAGAAACCTGATTTACCTGTGTGTATTCATTCTACACTGATCGTTCCCTAGTAAAGGAACTAGAGTTATTATTCTTGTGAATAAAGATAGATATATTCTCGCACCTGGAAACTGCCGTGATCGTTGTTCTTTAACCTAGAGTTAATTACGAACCACCACACTGGTGCCGTGACCAGTAGCAGCAAAGGTAGCAGAACAAGCTAGTTGTTCGAGAATATGTTCGGGTTATACTGAACAGGAAGTCCTTGATTGGACAGACAGTCCTTCAGTGGACGGACAATGGCTACCGGTGGTAGCCTGGGCGGCTCTGGCCCAGATCTGAGTGAAGGGGAGTTGGAATCAACTCGCCTGGAGGTGCCAGGGATGGACCCTGGAGAGGGCTTGAAGCCAGGACAGAAGAAGAGGAAGTTGCAGGATCTTTCCTGGGTAGAACCCTATGTAGGGGATGAGAGATTCCAGAGGGAATATGACGAGCGTTTGGCTCGGGAAGAGGATGACCTCTACTGGGAAAATGTCCGATTGGACAAGCAGTCAATGGAAGATCAGTATGCTGCATTGACTGATGAATTGACTTCCCTGGTAAAAGAAAGGGACGAGATTCTCTCTGAGAATCAGAGGGTAAAAGGAACTCTGATAGAAGAGAGAGAACGGTTGATAGAGGACAACCGGTATATGAAAAAGAAGGTTGCTCAGGAATCGCATGAATACCAAAAGATTCAGGCAAAGATTGCTGAGAACCAGAAGGAGAATGAACATTCCGAATCTCTTAAGGAGAGGTATGAGAGGGAGTTGAAAAAATACTCTAGAGAATGGTATGCCTTGAAAAAGGGGACAGAAGAGCTCGAGAAGGGCAGAGACCAGTTGGTCAAGGATAACGAATCCACCAGGATACAAATCCTGGAAGAAACGGAAGAGTTAGAGAGGAAACGGAAAGCTGAGGTGGAAGCTGTCTGTTCCCTTGAAGCTAGGAAAACTCTCCTGCGGGGTGAATTATTGAAGGCAATGGAACAGCAGGGGGAGGAACAACTTCCAGCTGGCAGGCCGGAAGCTGTTCCGGATAGTACTCCTACTACTGGTAAGGAGGAAGCATTACCTCAATTCGATCCATTTATTAATGATAATGGATTGAGGAATGTGGAAGACTCTGTGTATAAGAACAGAGAGAAAGATTCAAGGAGAGTGAATGTTACCGGGCGCTCTCTTGGATGGGAACCAGTTAATCATGCCAGAATTGGTCCGGTTAACAGGGAAATGTCTCCAGAGGAGGAAGTGTCTCGACATTATAAAAATAAATTTCGAGATGAAGTGGTGAATCATAGTTATGGCTCATTGAACCCCTTCGCGGGAGATGACCCGGCTCTATATGAGAACCCGGGAGGTTATGATAGCAAGGGTAATTATAGGTATTGCCCAGATGCAACTTATTCGTACCCACCTCCGGCCACGGAAACACACTCGGGAGTCAATAAAGATCCTGAGATTAGGCCGAGGGATAGGATGAATAAGGGGACCCAACTGGGAACAAAGGGAAGATCAAACCCGGTGCATAAAAACACTAAGGGATTGTCAGGCTATCAAGGCCCACGCTTTGATGAGGGTTCAGAATCTGAATCAGATAAATCATCTGACGATGTACCCAAGAGAAAGGTTCCTTTGAACCGGCGAGTCACAATGACCCCGGCGGAGCACCGATTACATAATCGAGACCCTGCCATAGGTAATTTGGGACTAGATTGCTCTAGCCGAGGTCAAGACGGTACAGACCTACTGGCTTGGAGTAGACGCATGTCGGGTCAATTAGTGCATTCTAATTATGCCGCTAAAAGAACTGCACGTGTGACTAAGCCTTACAGGGGTGTACGACCCTGGAAGGAAGAATATCAATCACTTCTAGATGATTGTAAGTACAATTGCTGGAACAAGGAGGAATCCTTGGGAGCTTTTGTGATATGGTTGAGTGACGGCCCGGGTAAGATAGTGGTTGAAGAATGGAGGGACACTTACGGGCCCGAAGCTACATACGACCAGTTGGAAGTATTAGCTTGTTATACTTTTGGGAAAATGGTGACAGTAGATCACTGGACTCTGTTTCAGAGAAGAACGCAGAAACCAAAGGAATCTGCTAAAATTTTTGGGCTAGAATTGCAGCGATTATTGCGGCAGGCTAGGCCAGAATGGAGTAGGGATGCTGAATATTACATAGAATCCCTATTTGTAAGATTTATTAGTGGATTGAGTGATCCTGAACATGCTAAAGTTTGTGGTAGAGCTTGGGAAGCTGGGTCTTCCTTAGCAGATTTGTTCATGGCGATTGATCAACATGACAAAAAGAAGATACTGTTGGCTGGTATGATACCCGCTAATAGGGGGCAGCGCGTCTCTGGAATTGAACATTCCTTAGATGGAGACGATTCTTCTGCGGAAGAATCTGAAGGGGAGGAGAGAGTAGACGCCCTTAAATTCAAGGGTCGACAGAAATCTAACTCAACCCCAGCTTCCGGGAAACTTCCTAGTAACAAAGGTTATTCGGAATCCACCCGGAAACCCGACATTCGGGAGCCTCAGACTGTACCCAGTCAGAAAACCCAGACCCCGGAGACGACCACTCCGGATAAAACAAATGCGTCAGGAAACTCATTAAATACCTTAATGGAGTCCATGATTAAACGCATGAACGAGGTGTTTGATAATCAAACCAGGCGCCGCCCTAGGGTC
Organism: Harmothoe impar; assembly: GCA_947462335.1. Classification (NCBI taxonomy): domain Eukaryota; kingdom Metazoa; phylum Annelida; class Polychaeta; order Phyllodocida; family Polynoidae; genus Harmothoe; species Harmothoe impar. The sequence continues at coordinate 30,057,459 of OX381707.1, forward strand.
GATCGTAACACTGTCCAGTGTTACAGATGTCAAGTCAAAGGGCACTTTGCATCTGAATGCAAAGCCGAGAAACCCGTTTTAAGAAGTGAGGTTTCGGGAAATTAGAGGGGGTTACCGGGGATGGCAGGACGGTAACCCCTGAGGAAATATGTCAGATTATCACCGACGTTGGCGGTGAAGATTCATTAGCAGTGAATGCGTCCAGCAAGAAGGGAGATGGGACCGTACATCCCGGAAACCATGAGGCTGGGGAGACTGGTACAACAGGCGCCCAGGGGTGCGCGTATGGGAAACCTAGTGCCAGTTTAGAGGAGTCAATAACCAAAGAGTTGGTTAAGGTTGGAGGAACCAGGCTTCCCCCGGGCCATCCTTGTCTGGAACACCTGAAAGGATGTGGATTCGACCTGGGCACTGATAGTGACCTTCACCGGTTTACTAGGAATCCCTCAGTAACTGATGGGAAGAGGTGGTACGTTTCCTGTTCTGTACAAGGTAAGACTGGGGAGTTTCTTATGGATACTGGAGCTAGCCACTCCATGGTCTCTAAGAGATTCATCAGCTTATTGCCGAATATGTGTGAGAACCTCACAATGAGGGTAAACGCATGTACGGCCGATGGTACCAGAATGAGGACATTTGGACGGACTTTTCTGATAATCTCTGTGGCCGGGAAAGAATTTGTTTGGGCCCCGACCATAGCTGAGATTGAAGATGATGGTATTCTTGGTTTGGATTTTGCGGCGCTTTTCGGTGCGACTTTGAATCCGAAAAGTGGGAAGTTGAAAATTGAATACCCGTATGATATGACCATACTCTGTAAGTTGAGAGTGATAAGTAGTGTCGCTAGTGTGGCACAGACTGTGAAGATTCCCCCGGGAATGACCTGTGACGTGTTAGTCAGTTCAGGGAGGCTAATCCAGAAAGGATTAGCAGTAATCGAGCCGGATATGGCTGTATTATCCCGGAAGGGATTGGAATCTGCGGATACCCTAGTAGGGAATTCCAGATGGACAGTGACACCCATTTCCAACCCCGGAAACTCCACAGTATATCTTGAGAAAGGCACTGAAGTTGGGAAAGTGATACTTGCGGAGGCAGTCACCGGTAGCCACCAAGACCTGAGGTTAGAAGAAGGAGGGGAAGAGGAATTGCATGAAGAGTTAACTAAGTTGTTAACAGGATCGTCCATAACGGATGAGAATGATCAGGAAGCCCTAAAAGCTATGCTGAAGAGATGCAGGCAAGCTTTTGCCGCTCCAGGGGAACCCCTGGGGAGAACCAATAAGGTATTGCATGAAATTAAAACCGGGGATAACCCCGCTTTTAAGATTCCTTATAGGAGATTACCCCTCAAGAAGAAGATTGTAGCTGAGGAAGAGATAGCGAAAATGCTGAAGGATAATGTTATTGTTCCCAGCATGAGCCCTTGGTCCTCCCCTGTGTGTATGGTAACCAAGAAGGACGGTAGCATACGGTTCTGTATTGATTACCGGAAACTGAATGGGTTGACTAAGAAGAACTCCTATCCTCTTCCTAGGATAGATGAGACGATTGATTCCCTGGGAGGGAATGAATGGTTTTGTACCCTGGATTTACAGTCCGGGTATTGGCAAGTAGGCATGAAGCCTGAAGATATGGAGAAAACCGCGTTTTCTAGCCATATTGGGTTGTTTGAATATAAGGTAATGCCGTTCGGGTTATGTAACGCGCCGGCCACCTTTGAAGCCATGATGGAGACGCTGTTAAGTGATTTATTATGGCGGAAATGTCTAGTTTACCTGGATGACGTAATTGTGTTTGGAAAGACCTTTGCGGATTGTTTAAGTAATTTAGAGGAAGTCTTAAACCGAATCATGTCTAACGGTCTCAAATTGAAACCAAAGAAATGCAATCTGTTTAAGAAGGATATTAACTACCTAGGGCGGATTATTTCCACCGAGGGGGTTAAGGCGGATCCGGAAAAGATCAGGAGTGTAACTGAATGGGAAGTCCCCAGGGGTCCTAAAGATGTGCGATCCTTTCTAGGATTCTGCTCATACTATAGGGATTTCCTGCCGGGGTATTCCCGGGTAGCCTATCCGATCCAGTGTTTGTCACACTGGACACCCGGAAGTAGGAAGGAGGAGTTCCCATGGGGGAGGGAACAGGACACAGCTTTCTTAGCAATAAAAAAGTTGTTTGTAGAGACCCCGGTGTTAAAGTATCCTACCCCGGATGGTCACTTTGTATTGGATACCGATGCTAGCAATGAGAGTATTGGGGCCGCCCTCAGTCAAGTCCAAGGCGGAGTGGAGGTTCCCATTGCCTTTGCTAGTAATACTATGAGTAAGACCCAGCGTAATTATTGTACCACTAAAAGGGAATTGTTGGCTGTGATAGTTTATACTAAAAAGTTCAAACATTTCCTTTGGGGGTCCGATTTTACGCTAAGAACAGATCATTCCTCTTTGAGATGGTTATTGAATTTCAAAGATGCGGAAGGAATGATTGGACGTTGGCTAGCACACCTTTCCGAGTTCGGTTTGGAGCAAAGTCAGATCCAGCATAGAGCTGGGGTAAAGCATGTAAATGCTGATGCACTTTCCCGACGTCCTATCAGGAAGTGCGAAAACACCAACTGTGATGACTGTGGTCAGCATGAAGCTGTCATAGCCGGAGCAAGGATTCCCTTTGAGATCAAGGGAACTGGGGTTCTGGAGTGGTCCATGGGAACCATCCGGAAATTCCAGGAAAAGGATCCTAACCTTAGCCGGTTGTTGGTATTGTTACCTAGGAAGATACGGCCCCCGCGGCCTGAGATTTCCCTGGAGAATCGGGAAATGAGACGACTAATAGCTCAATGGGCAGAGCTAGAGGTCCAGAGCGGAATCATCTACCGGTGGAAGATTAATTCATCCGGTAGGAGAATCCGGCAAGTGGTAATACCTTCCGGTATGAGGAGGGATGTTATGTATTATTGCCATGGACACCTGACCAGTGGGCATTTCGGAAAAAAACGTTCCCTGGAACGTCTGAAAAGGAGATATTACTGGCCAGGGATGAGTAGTGATCTATTAAGATGGGTTGCTACTTGCCCGGATTGTTGTAAAAACAAACCTGGGCCTGGGATGGGTAAAATGCCTTTGTCCCAGGAGTTGTTTGGTGTAAGATTTGCGCGAGTCGCCATAGATATTATCAGTGGGTTTAAAACTACCCCTGATGGTAATACTTGTATGATGGTCGTCACTGACTATTATACTAAGTATACGAGAGTGTTTCCATTAGCGGATCACAAAGCAGCAACCTGTGCAAAAGCTTTTGTTACAGGTTGGGTATTGCATCTTGGGGTTCCCCTAATGATGCATAGTGACCAAGGTCGGGAATTTGAATCTGATCTTTGGCAGGAAATGTGTCACCGACTGGCGATTTGTAAGACGAGAACAAATCCCTATCGACCACAAAGTGATGGAATGGTTGAGAGATTCAATCGTACGTTGATTCAGGTTTTGAAATCCCTGGTGAATGATAGAATGGATGACTGGGATGAGCAGTGTGATTATGTATGCCATGCATATAATAGCACTGTCCATTCTAGTACTTCCTGTTCCCCGAATCTATTAGTTTTCGGGGAAGATTTGATAATGCCCGCGGATCTGGTATTCGGGGTGGTCGGAATGAATCCGGAAACCCCCTGCCATGTGATGTTTGTGGAGTCATTAAGAGATCAATTCAAATATGCTTATGAATTGGTGAGAACTGAACTGCAGAAGAATGCTACCTGGCAGAAGACCGGCTATGATCTAGGCCTTAAGCCGCGACGATTCAAAGTTGGTGATCAGGTAGTAAGATTACATGAGCCGTTATCGACTCTGAAACTTGCTAGTAATTGGGACGGGCCCTTTGTGGTTACCCGCATAGTGAGTGACAGTACTGTAGTGATACGTTCATTACAAGGAAAGATGTATAAATCTAATGTAGCTCGACTAAGAGAGTGGAAGGGGAGAGATTTGTCCCTGGACTCGTATGAGTTGGAAGTTGATACTTTGATAGAGGAAAGTGAACAGCGGAAATTAGTGAAGGAACCTCCCCGGAAACGCGGAAGGCCGCGGAAGGAGGTCTCCCGGAAACTAATGGTGCAGAAGCCCGTCATCCCAAAAAGATCCGGGAAGAAGGCGGCCAATAAAGTCTCGCTGGCTGAAGGGAAAAGGACCCGGAAGAGTGTGGTTAGGGCTAAATCCACTCTGGAAAAGGCGTGTCCTAGAACCAGGTCTAATGTTATGCCTAAAAACATAAGACGCAGTCCCCGGTTACTAGCCAGGGACGGTATAACCTAAGCCGGTACACAACGAGTGTGGTGTCCTGTAATCTTGTTAAATATTTAAATGTTGTAATCAGTTATGTGTGGAAGTAAGTACGGTCGGAATGATCGTGATAGTCCCCCTGTCAAGGATCCCATGGGTGATGGACGGATAATCCGGTGAATGTGCTTTATTATGCCATTCATATATATTTCATTGATACTCTCGACGAGTTGACAGAGCGTAAGGATTAACACGTGGAATAAGGGTACCTGTTTACAATTAAAACGCGCGGTGACCTGGTTCCAAGGAACTGGGTCACGGGACGCGCGGGGTTGCGCATGCGCGGTGGCGCGCCTTATATAAGGCCCGCGGAGCGGCGGGAATCGCCAGTTGGGGTTGAGAGGCGGTCCAGAGCAGACGTGAGAGCTCGGACACGACCACTGTCGCTGTGGGGAGGTGGATCCCCTATAAATCCATCAACAAACACTTTTCTTGAGTGTGACACAACAACATGTCTTCCGAGACAGACCACCAACAGGTGGACCCTCTTCAGGAGGGCGACTCCGCTAGCGGAGGAAATGTGGTTGTTAATCAACCTGACCTCGTGGACCAGGAATCTCTGGATTTCCTGGAACAAGGGGAGATAATGGACGTCGACGTTGACTCTCAGTCACCGCTTCGCCCTGCAAATGTCGCCGCCAATTACTTGGAAGGTCTAGACATTGAGGCCATCAGCCCTGCTGACGGTCGCGCTGATACCGGTGAAGCTGAGTATCAGGATCAGGGTCTATTGTACCATGGGAAACCGCCGACGGACGTTGAAAAACCCCGCCCGGCCGTACCAACCCTGGGAGGCTTCATGTCCAATTACGACGGACGTGAAGTAGAACTGCACGAGGACGTGCTAAGGCTCACGGCGGAGGGAGCTCCCCGCCGGATTGACTCACTCACGAGCCAGGCCATATTGCTCTTCCTGTTAGTGGAGGAGCAGGAGGAGATGCCCCCGGACTGGTTTGTGTACTGGGAGGCACTCCAGAAAGGACTACGCGTATGCTACTGCTTACGACGAGCTGTCTTCGATTTACACATCGCGGACATAGACCGCTTAATGCCCGCACTCCCAATTCTGTCTTTGGACCCGAATTGTGGAGTTGCCGGGATGTTGTTGACTGGTGTCAACAGATACCGGGCGCGAATCGGGAAACTCCGAGAGCCTAAAACCCGGAAGGAGTACGAGATTGCTGCCGCTAATACGCAGGGGGTAGTTTCGTATGTCCTGGATGTAGCCACTATTGAAGACTACATGGATTCTCACCACGTCAAACGAGATATTGCCATATCTTGTTTGGTTGATGAGGCGGTTCGTACAGTACGAACCAGATCTTCCAGTGCGGAGGAGAAGGCGCGAGTAAAAGCGCTGAAAGCCACACCTAGGGGGCGCGGCAGTAAAGGTGAGAGGGGGGCCTCAAACCGGTCAAGCTCGGCCGACAGCAACCAGTCGGACGAGTTTGTCCAGGAGAGAGGACGTCAGGCTCGCCGGAACGAGAAGGCAAGATTAGCTAACTTGCCGGACTCTGTATTAGCAGAGGGATTACCGGAACAACCTTCCGGAGGACAGCCCGTTATTCCCGGGACTGAGGAGGTAACGGATGAGGCGATGGACATAAACGAAGCCAATACTCCGGAACCCTCCAACACCACCACCACCACCCCGGCCCTTGTGGCAGACATGACCGCCGCCGCGGGAGCAGCGGCCGCCGTGGCGGCTGCGCTGGTATTTAATCCAGCACGTCTCAGCCCTCTCCGTAGTCCGGCTCATTCGGATCCGGAAGAGGGAGAGGTTCCGGCTAACGCTGAGGAACCAGGAAATGCCCCAGAGGACCCCATCCCGCCTAATGACGTGATGAGGCGAGTCTGGCAGAACGCGAACAATAAGTTCCGCGTGTTTATTCCCAATTCATGGGAACAGTGTCCGATTGGTCCCACCAATTTCGGATGTCCACCTGCGACCAACTGTAAAGGTCAAAGTGATGATGAGGATTGGATCCGGAATACCCCCCGGGACCGTCCTCCGTCTGCTTTTTATCAGCAGTGGCTAGATCAACTCAGGATCCTGCCAGACACTTACTACAGTAAGGAGCAGAAGGAAAAACTTCTTTTTGCGGTTAACCGCTGGTACAGCCAGCGGGAAAGGAATTGGTGCCCATTCGCTACATGTGTAAACACGATTGGCACAGACAGAACCGTGTTTGTAACAAAGCAACGGTTTCTGCGTCACCTCTGTGAAAATCACATGCACCACTGTGTGGTGTACCACTGTGATATCACAGTAGGTAGGGAATCCCAGCTATGTAACGGGTGTTTAGAACCCCGGAGAGGTGAGCTTATGCGCCACATGAAGGATTGCCATAACATGGGAATCAGTGTAGCTCGCAATCGTGTGAATGCGCTACATGACGCCGTATGTGATCAGTACAAGTCACTCACGGAGGAACAAAAGGCTAAGATCCGGCCGGCAACTCCCTTCTACTGCGAGGTCGCAGATGGGAAGTTCAAAGCCAGGATTGCCAGGGTGGACGGACGACATAAGTTCGCCATGAATGACGAGGAGTATACGGTGTTATGCACTACCCGTACTTCCCGCAGAGGTGGCGGTAGTTTCCGTCAGCCGGAAACCCGGGGTAGTTCCCGGGGGAAGAGCCGGTCCGCCCGCGACCGCTCTCGATCTCCTGCGGTCTCACCTGGACCAAAACGGAGACATGCCGGATCCAATTTGGAGGATCTCGATAATTCCTATTATGGGATTTATCATGCCCCGGAAGGTCGCGACTATTATCGCGAGTATCCAGACCCGCTGTTTACAGACCGGAAAGATCGGAAACGTGATTCCGGTGGTCAAGCGGCGGCGACTAACATGGATTACCGTTCCAGACGTCTGAGCAGTTCAGACAGTGCCACCAGTCAACCTGACTGTGGAGGTGCCCGGCCTAAAGAACCGGCTGCCAGAACAAAGGCTTCCCTGCCTTTGACGTACCATCTGGGGACAACTGCAAAGCTAACCCCCAGGGACGTCCGGTCGCCCACTACCCCAACTCGGGACATGCAGGGCTTGACCGTGAAAACGGAGCCAAAATCACTAATCTCAGTGGTGACGCCTCGGGGCATAACTGTCCCGAAGGCTGCAGCGGTTGCGAAAGCGCCGCAAGCGGATGTTAAACCCGTGATTCCTGTAACCCAGGATCCGGTTGTCATCCAGCCAGTCGCGGGCACCTCCCGCACTGAAACTACCGGTGGCGTAAAGTTAAAATACGTCCCGATAGTCAACTACTTCTCTAGGGAAGAGAAGGCGAGCTGCGAAGTGGGACAAAGGATTGTAACAGAATTCCAGGAGTCCCAACGCGAGCTGGCGGTGGAATATAACACCAAGATGTTAGGCCTGTTCACGCATGGCCTAAAGATTGCCCATCGGGAGGAGAAAGCATTGGTCGCTGCTGGCAATGCTGACTACTTGGCTAAAAAGTCAAGGGAAGCTGCTTCAGGCCAAAAGACCGCTGAAGCCGCCGCAGGGTTCGTTCAGCAAGAGAACGAGAAGTTAACCAAACGGTTACAGGACATGAACGTAAAATTTTACGGGGTGTTCGGCGTGACTATCGATACCTGGGATGGCACAGCTGAGCACGCGCTTGCTTTAATGAGGGCAAGAGATGAACCTTTAGGTTAAAAAGACTAATAGAAGGTTCTGAGTCTATTTCTAATTTTTTAGGAATAGAGGAGGGAACTATAATAAGTTTCCGGATAGATTAATTGTTCTTTCATTTAATCTGACGTCATAAATTGTTTATGACGGGGTCTCCTTTTTTGAGGGGAGGGGCATCTTTTTAGATGCATATGGATCAACGCGGGGGGAACCTTCCGTGGAAGCTCTGGACTTACCTAACTACTCAACTCTCAACTGTGGCCTACCGATGGGGAATCAGGACTCCACCGGGAAGCTACCAAACTAACGTCCCTGAAAATAACTTCTGGGATACGTTACCATGATGTGTTCCTGATACTATTATGCTGAGTTATAAACTGTTCCCGTCCAAAGGATTACGTGTCAAACAGACAATGCTCGTGGTTCCAGTTCTACTTATATATTTCATGAACATTCCTGGAGCTAGGATTACGTGTTAAACGGACAGTACTCGTGGTTTCCAGCCGGATTATAGTTATATATGTCATGAACTTTACTGGAGCGAGGACGGGATACTTATCGAGCTGTATACATATGAACTTACCTTCGGGTGATATTTATCCAAGAAACAGTATTAAGAAGAGGAGAGCACCTCACTCATTCGTCTATTAGAAGCGGAGAGCACCTTGACCACAACTAGATCACCAGTAAGCTATATTTAATTGTAAGGGTTTCCGGGTACACTGCCAGGTTACTCATTAAAACGTTTTTAATATATAAAATATATCATTATTATGTGATACATATCACCTCAGGTGTTCCAATAAGGTATTCTCATATTTACCTTATGAATTAGGTTTCATAATATGCTACATATGAAGATTGTAAGATCTGATAAGCTAGGAAACGTGGTTACCCGTAGTGTTTATATGAAGTCGTTAAGGCTATGTGTATATACTAAATATACCGCCAGGTATTGTCGTGTGTGTTGACTCTGTTGTATGTTGCGAGAGATATTAATACTCCGGTTATATAATCGGATTACCCGGCTTAAAACAAAGGCTGTGGTTACTGTTATCCATTGTGTGAATGTTTTCATTAAATCACAAATCAATGTAAGACGCTGGTGGTTGTGAGTCCTTATCAGGACTGGTTTTTTTAATAACTTTTCTGTTCAACTTAAATATATACACACCCCACGCGCATTTGTTTAATAACCGAGTAAGGAAACTTCATAAGGAAGTCATATCGAAATGTGTCAAGCCGTTCGATTGTATGTATGATATTATATTCCCTTGTCATAAAACATACCTAAATCATCTATTATGGTTGCTATTACAGTGTAATGCCATATTTATATTGAGTTTTATGATCTCGCTTGTGTAGTGTGTCGTGTTAATATGTTACGCCCCTAGTTACTGTATAGACAATAACTATAAAGTCGTTGTTCTAAAAGGTTTTCTATGTACTAGGAAAACAGTATATATATTCGTTACCACCTAGTTTTGTCTAGGGGGGGTAGTGTAGGGGCATGATATTACATATTAATCTCATACACGGTATTTCCGGGTAACGTCTGTTTACTCGGCTTCTCCACCTGGAGCTAGTGCACACAGTTCCCGGGAGAGGGCGCAGGTCCTCTTCAGGTGACCGTGTGCCGCTCTCAGGTGGGCGGCCGACCCACCCACCTGGCCACGTGACCTAAGAGCCGGTGTTATATAAGACCCATGTGTTTACCTGGAACGGCAGTCAGTGCAGGCCCGACTGACGAGAGACTTCACATGTCCAACCGTGCGGACAGAGTTGTATGCTAAGAGTTGTATACTGACCGTTTCCTCTATTTATAGAGAAACCTGATTTACCTGTGTGTATTCATTCTACACTGATCGTTCCCTAGTAAAGGAACTAGAGTTATTATTCTTGTGAATAAAGATAGATATATTCTCGCACCTGGAAACTGCCGTGATCGTTGTTCTTTAACCTAGAGTTAATTACGAACCACCACATAATTATCGATGCAAGCCCTGGAACAAACTGACACTAATGAAATACATATCTCTATATATATATGGAGAAGGCTGTGATTGGGATATAATCTATGAAAGTGCTCTATGTCTGGTATAATGTCAACCATACCATAATAAACTGGATCTCACTACCCTTGCGTTATCTTTGGGCGGAAGCCTACCTCTGACTAGTTTAACCCCACAGAGTAGTAACAAGTAAAACGGAAGTTGAACCCCATTTAAATATATGAAAACACTATATTTCTATAGGACATTAACTATAGCCCAAGACTCCCCTTGGGCTATAAATTTGAGTAGAACCCTTAGGGCCCAGGCCATGGTACAGGTGTGTACAGCATCAGACTCAGGGAACAACTACCCAGGAGGCACACATGTGCCTCAGCCTCAGGGTTTGACCTGTTTACACACAGGCCCCCAGTGTCCAGCAGGGTCCTGTCACTCAACAGACATCCCCTGCCCTCCCTCATACACACTACAGACTTATTAGGCTAAGTTAGACCTATGCGAGACTTTACGGTATATGGCATGCCTTCTAATTCTTTGATATAATGTCAGTGTACCAAAATATACAGTGTGGTTTTTGAGTATGTGGAGAACCCTGTACAAGTCAGTGAGTCAGTCAGAGACCACAATAATGAAAAAGGACAATATTCTCATTGCATGCATCACATATCATTTTCTTTATTATCTGTATGTGTCCACTCCTGTAGATGTCCATATTAATCATCACTTTATTATCATATTCTAAAATTAATTATTAATGGCTCCTAGCTTACTTTAGATAATAATTTATCGTGACACTAGTGACGCATTATGAACTCTTTTTAATGATGATTGAAACATAAGCGGTGCTAGCTGTAACGACCTTCCCCTCAGGGTCATCATTGGCGATCAGCCCAGCTGAATGTTAGCCCTAGGTTAAAATAAAAACCGTATAAAAAAAACAACAACCTTGAAACTGAAAATGTTTTTCTTTAAATTCCAGGTGCTTCTACTCTTCACATCAAGCCTCTCCTTTGGTCACACCTCAAACTCGCAGAAGTCATTATTACACGTAATCCCTTTCAGTTGTGTACATCTGTACAATTAGTAGCATCTGGGAAATCAAATATAGAGCCCTACATCTTCCATATATACTAAGTAAAAATCACATAATAATTAACCTCAAGATATCAACGCATATTAAAAGAAATAATCACATCTGCCATACATCGATGTAAATACAGAGTATGATCCAGATGTAGATCAACTGATACCACTGGTTTGACTGTCTATTTGCCATAGCACGTACATTAGATGTCCATGTGGTAACCTTCCACATGTCAAGTACTAGTCCTCTAACATCACATATGGTCACTATGGATCTGTACAGTGTCACCCAGGTACGTCAATTAGTGTTACCCTGAGTGGATGGACCCCAGCCTCCTCCCAAACCAGGGTGTGAACTGTGACATGTGTTTATCACTCGGACCACAGAACTTACATATGACTACTCAGTATGGATGTAAATAAGACCAGAGAAGACGGTAGTTATCAGGTGAAATGATGTCATCTGGACTACTTACCTTTTTGTCTTTGCTAAACTTGGATATACCTGCAGTATTAGGAAGTTGTTGCTCATACCAAGCCAACCACACTGAGGCTTTAGTGTATCAATAATAGAAAGGGGTCGTATTAATATGCAATGTATCCATACGGTACGCTATACATAGTGCGCTATGGACCACCTATATAGTGGTACACCCTCATTGATAGCAGGAGCAACCACCTAGCATTCTGATGAAAAACACATGCAAAGAAAAACCAGGATAATTCAACTTTATGAGTGAGGCCATTAGTCGAGAGAAGAACGTAAACTGACACCAACACTGAGGGTCTCTACATACATTAATACACCATGTTGGTTCGGACTCTGGGGATGGCCTACGGGTCGGTCGGGCTCTTCACGGCCATCCTCCACAATGTGTTCCTACTCTACCACGTGGACACCTTTGTATCCATCTACAAAATAGACAAATACTCGTTCTGGTTAGCCGAAGCCATCTTCCTCGTCTGGAACTCGGTCAACGATCCGATCTTCGGCTGGATCAGCGACAAGCAGTATTTACTCCACGGAGAGGGCGGGGTCGGAGTGGTGTTGAAGCGGGTGCGGGCACTGCGCTTCAATGGACCTTGGTTCTGTCTGAGTTTTGTCTCGTTCTGGGCGTTGTGGACTTACCCGGTGCTACAGCTGGTCCTGTGTCTGTGTGTCTACGACGGGTTCCTAACGGTCATCGACCTCCACCACTCGGCTTTACTCGCTGACCTGGCCGTCTCGGCAGATACCCGAGCGGACCTCAACTCATACTGTTCTGTGTTCAGCTGTGTGGGGTCCCTGTCGGTGTTCCTGTCCTATGCTGTGTGGGATAGGGAGGACCTCACCTCATTCCGCATCTTCTGTGTCGTCTTGTGTGGCATCTCGCTCGTTGGCTTCATGATCTCGACGCGGATACTGGCCGAGCTCTACACAACCAAACAAGCCAAGAACGGGGGAGACGTGCAAGTAGCTGGGTAAGTGATGTAAATACCAGGGGGAGTTACTGAGATCATGAAAAAGTATGTTATGTAAATGTATCTAGCTTTAATGTAAATCCTAATAAAGTAGACATGCATATTCAATGATACTACACCCTAGTTTGCCTTTAGTTTCATGCCTTAATCGATAACCCTTTAAGGACGGCATGATACCTTAATGCCCTCAGTCGGCATCATGCATGATTGCAGCCCTGGCGAGTAACTCGCCAGTATTGCATTTTTAAAGCATTATGTTGACCCTACAGGGTTGAGACAGACCATAGGTCAGCATGATGCACCAATGCAGCACTGGCGAGTGTCTCTCCAGGACTGCATTGGTATCCCTCAAAGGTCAGATGTATCCCTGAGAAAGAGTTCCTAATAATGTAATTGATGAATATCAGAATATGAATGTTTCAATAATTTCATTGAGAGGATCTTTTGGATACTCTGGTCACCCCTATTGACAGATTAAGTGTCATTTGCCTGTCTCATTTCTTCTCTGACGTTAGCTTGAGTTGTTCCCACCCCTCTTTATATATCTTGTTTGTTTGTGTGCCCTGTTTAGTCCCATCACATCTTTAAATGTACAGAGAAAAGGGAACGATAGAAATGTAATCGAATCTTGTTTTGGAAAATAATTCCAAATTATTATTCAAACCCTTTTGTGATAGAAAGGTTGCTCAATGTTGCACTGTTGCCTATGTAGTCTCTTTAGATGTATGATTGAAAGATAAAGGATTAACATAGTATTACGTTCTGAATTAGAATATCAATATTTATTCAAGCCATAATCTGGAAATTATCAGAAGAAACGGGAGAGAGAACCAATTAGAAAAACAACTGACTATAATTGTATTTATTCAAATTAACATGATATACTTCAACAATTAAGCTTATCAGGTTAAGATAATATGCTTTTGTATGGCAAACCGGTTTCTATTGTCACACCACAAAATGAAAAAAGCCATACGATACAACGTACCGTATTTAGCGTAATTAGGCTACCCTCTACTAAGCCCCTGCAAGTTTTGGGATATGTATTTAAATAATGCTTTGATAGAAATAACCCTAATCTAAATTCAACATTTTGGAGGTATTAGTAAAACGTATGAATAATGTTATACGTGTATATGCACTAGGCGTTGATTACATGAAATACGGTACTTCTGTATTGAGTCCTCTCGCCGTGTTTATTCTAGGGTCCCAGGAGACAAATCACTCTGTGAGTGTGTGCTGCCCGTTCGCGATCTCAAAGAAATAACGGCATGGCAAGTGTCCTTCGCCTCCTCCGCACTTGGTAGTTTACCTCTTTACGAGTCGCATAGTGCTTTGATGCATCATGTCCTTTTTTCATAATGATGCATGAATGCAGCCATGGCAAGTAACTCGCCAGTGCTGCATTCAAGCAGCATGCCGACCCTATATGTACACTCGCAAAGGGTTGGGATGCCTGAATGCCGTCCTGGCGGGTCATGCGCCAGGGCGGCATTCAGGCATCATGACGATAAAAGACATATCACATAAAAGCGCTGTGTGGCCCTTAAAGGGTTACCTAGTCATGTTAGACCCTCCTTTCTGTGTTTGCACATGACTGCTCTTCAACACACTTCTCTGTTTGTTATTTACTCATATCGGTTTCTCACACGACCACTTGGCTTCAAGTATGGACCAGGTGAAGAGAAATGCTGTAACCTATCTTAGACATAAATCTGGCAAACACTTCAAGAAGAGATCACAAGAACTTGATTTTCCCTTTGGGTCGTATGAGGTAAACCGATAAATGTTGTTTAGCCTTTTCTTAGATATAGCTCAATTGATATCTATGAATTACATTATGGTAGTAGAGAAGTCATCCGTCTCAAATAATTTGAAGAAATTGTTTTTCTTAAAATTTATTTGTGTTGATATTGGAGGATATATAGAACATTAGATTATGTTCAAATGTATTTAGCATGGCTAACAGTAAGGTAGTTGTGTTTCCTTGTTAATGTAAGCATAAGGAAAAGATCCAAAGTGGTCCTGTGAGAATACATGACATACATGCACATGTACATAGGATTGTCGAACAACTTTACCTTCTCCAATTCCATAGTTGAGCCGAACAGCATACAATGTTCATAATAAACATTCTCGCATATTAAGGGGAACAATTACCATACGGGTAACAAGTTTTTAATACGTTTTAAATACTTTTTCAGTAACTAAAGATTAAATCGTGCCATAAAACAGAAGATTGTGGGTCATTGATACTATAAAAGTCATGTATTGAAAGTGTGGGCAAATTATGGAGATCCCCCTTTACCAAATGACACCCCCCCCCCCGGTTTAACATGTCATTGCTGTGGTCATTAGGGCGGGTAAACTACATTTGAAATTCACTATGAAATATAGTTCTGCTATATATAATATATAAAAGAAAATACTTTTAAGTTGTTGTCGAAATAGACTGTCAAGCCAAGAAATGCCAATAGGCGGGGTGTCCAATTCCGAGACAGAGTTTTGACCATAGGAGAGTGAACTTACCTTTTGATAGCAGTGAACCATGACCTCTGTATCGTTAACATTATATCTTATATAATCTAATCTATGTACCTCCCTATATCTTCTATCTGCACCTCCATAGATATCTGTCCCTTATCAGAGTGCTGTTCCGTCATGTTTGATATGCATGCTATGATATGTTTACCAGTAATGACTTAATTCTCAGAGTACTAGATCTATTTTCAAAACTTTATAATTGAAGTTTCATAATATATACCGTACCATCGCGTTCAAGGCCTAGGCTTTATCTAATCGTATACTAGTCTGTATGACACACAAATACAGCACTGATGAGTTAATCGCTGGGGCTGTAGTTTTGCATCATGACCACAAATGTCATCTTTTAGCGACATCCGTCCTTAAAGGCATCAAAACATTCAAAAAACAGATCTTGAATAAGCGCAGGTCTTGTATACGTGGCATACGTGCCAAGGGTGATCATGCATCGAAATCTATAAGCACTAGAGGGCATGTTCACGATGGTACGGTAGCTTATTTTAGCATGTGTGTCTACTTTCTTGTTTAATCCTAGTGTTACAACTAATTCACCAATATATTTACCAGGTTGATTATAACAGTTGACAAGTGTACCACTTCTGTATTAAAGTGATCGCCCCTGCTGACCTTGGCCAAGCAAATAACTGTGTACAAGTGGTTTTCTAATAAAGCAGAACTGTCTAGTACAGATGCATATATACACATACAGTAGGGCAATTTATCACGTGTGTACAGGAATTTCCTGAAATTCCTTTAAGATCTGGTACATGTATCTATAGGCAACAGGCAAACTAGGTTATGTAGTGTTCTGTTCTCTTGCTCTTGTTCTCAGGCATTTTATTCCGTCAATATCTACGACACTTTAAATACCCTGCGGGTAATATACGTAAACCAGAACCCCAGTGCGGGTTATGGGATCTGTCTATACTATACTATTGACATACCCGCATGTGTTCCAAGCTAAATCCATGTTCGTAGGAGCCCTTCCCATGTGGTTCTCTATATACATGTACCTCCCTCTTCCTTTAACAGCTATTAATAAGGCCAAATGGGTGGGTTTTAGACCCGTTTTTGATGTTTTATGAAGGATTTAGCTGTTTTTCTCTGAATTTCTTGCCTTGATATGGATAGAAGGGGTATTGATGCCACTAATTTTACCATAGATCATTTGTTTCATTAAACATTCACTTCCAAAAGAGACAATTTGGGCCCGGAGTGAGGTTGGGGCTGCTTGGCACAGAAATTGATGTCGAGGCATTTTTTACAATTTTGACTTCAGAGGCCCTAAAAATAGTCATAAATAGCATGAATAATGTTCGCCCGATTCAAAAAAGTTGGGAATATCCCTTGGAAATATGATTAAAGAGATTTTGTTGAATTTTTAATTGTGTTGTTAAGGGTTGTCAAGGTGAACTTATGACATATGTACCGGAAAATCCCTCATTTTCATCCAGAAAGTGCAAATTTGGGCCTAAATCTCATGACATTGGCCCCATATTGATTGTTTTTGTGCTCTCAGGATTGAGATGGGGCCTTAACCACATGTAGAATATTGTTGCCAGTGTTTTGGGGCATCTGGTCAGTGTAGTCCGATATATCTTAGTCAGATTCAGTTTTTCACTAGAGGTCACAGAATAGAGGTAGCTGTTTTTACATCAAAAACTGCAAAAAATAGCCTTAAAGGCACCCCTTAGACATACTTTAAAGGGCTCTGTGGTCAAAAATAGATACATTTTTCATAAAATGACTTCAAATTCATGTTAGGGGAGGAAATATCTTTATTTTGTGGCAAAAGTGAAACTTTTTTGGGAAAGCCCCCATACCTATTAAGGTGTCACAGTACTAATCCGCCCAGGAAACCTAGGACAGCCAAATAGTCCCTACTAAAAACGGAATTCTAGTGGATATAATCAGTGCTAGGAGACCTTATTTTTGACTGGGAGTAATAATAGGCATACCAGAAGATGGGCAATGCTTGGTTTAAAAAAAGTTTTAAAAAGTTTTTGGTATCCATGGTAACCAAGGGGTCACGCTTTGAGGTCAAAGTCAAGGTCACAGGTCGGTGCGGCACTTGAAAAATTGATCATATTCAGACTATGCTTTTTCCATGGCAACTAGCGCAAAATCTAATCTGACTCCCCTATTGACGGACATTTTTAAAGGATCGGAAATGACGTCAGCTTTTGTTTAAGGCGTCATTTATGAACGCCATCAAATTTTGAACCACATTTGGAGCCACTTGATAGTGAAAAAGAGGAAAATATTAGAACATCACTGTGCCAATTAGTACCGTGACACCTTAAGCAGAGAAGCAGGGTGTTCATAATGTACTCTTTGCTTACAACACCCATTATATACTATGTCCTATATTAACGCAGACCCATGTTATTCTTTTCTCAATAGTTCAACTTCAAATGCGATATCGTTCAGCGACCTAGCCAAGGAGAAGGCAGCCTTGAAAGTGTTCCTGCGACAGTTGACGGGCCACAGTAACTTTGTCTTCTTCTCAGCCATGAACTTGATCCAGGTACTGAATCACACTATAGATTTCTCGATAGCTCTTTCTAAAAAGATATTTATCATATACAGTAGAAAAGTAAATGAATGTCTCAGAATTTAACTAGTATCTTTTGTGGGGCATACGCTATGTCCGATTACTGCAAATCGACACAAAACTTAATTTACCGGTAGTATAGTTTTGTCTCCACACACTCTGTATGTGTCAATAATGGCATTTAGGATATTTGTTTATAGTTTTTGGAACCATTTTTTTCTTTGTTTCTTTACAGGTCTTTCATTGCCACTTCAATAGTAATTTTTTCCCACTCTTCCTTGAGAGCCTACTTGGGGGATCAATTAGCCCTACGATGGCTTCAGTTTTATTAGGTGAGTATTATAATCATAATAGATATATATGTATATGTATAATATTATGTTATGTTATGTAAACATGTAGAAGATATCTCTATATATTATATAGAGATACCTTCTACATGTTTACATAACGTGTACGGTACTACAGATTACAGATGGAATTTATGATGCTTACTGGTATTCTCATGTTTATTTCTACGTGGTGATCTCATATTACACGACAAGGAACATCTGCCTTAATGCAAGACATTTCTTTATTGACAAATAAATCACATTAAACCAAATAAAATCGATTCATATAATAGTAGGAAATATTGGACCTTTTTTGACATTTGTCATTTTTTGACAATGGAGGGGGGGGGGAGGGGAGGGACACTTAATTGCACCCCATTCTTCAAATAGGAGAGTACTACAGTAAAATCTCGTTATAAGGAGCACGTTTTGGCAAGGCAAATTTGCTCCTTGTAACCAACCTTCCTTGTAACCGATTTTGGTCACAGGAGGTCTATATACTACCAAAACAATGTTTTAACTTGACATGAGATGTTCACCTGCCACAATTCTTTCCCCTTTATTCTATAGTAAAACAATCCTGTTATAACAAATATTATTAGATTTTAGTTTATAACAGATTATCTGTACCCGGCCCCAGTGTCTCTGTACCCCGCCCAAGTGAGCGGATATCAAAGCCAGAAGTCCTGTGGCTCTGTACCCGGCCCCAGGGGCTCTGTACCCGACCCAGGTGAGTGGATATCAAAGGCAGAAGTCCTGTGGCTCTGTACCCAGCCACAGTGGCTCTGTACCCGACCCAGGTGAGTGGATATCAAAGGCAGAAGTCCTGTGGCTCTGTACCCGGCCCCAGTGGCTCTGTCCCCCCTATAGAAGGGGGGGGCACCACTCTTTGAAGGTGCACTGGAGACGGGGGGGGGGGGGAGCTGTTAAACCTCACAGGAGATGTAGGATATGTGAATTTTTAACCCTATTTCAATAAAGAATAATTAATTATTTGAACAAATCTGCTCCTTATAAACGATTTTTGGCTATAAATGCTTGTTATAATGAGGTTTTATTACTATAGAAATGTATAGAAAAAATCCTGGCAAGGCAAATTTGCTCCTTATAACAGTCTGCTCCTTATAACCGTCCTCGTTATAACGAGATTTCACTGTAGTTTCAGCAAGATTTAAAATATGGACAACAATCGGACCATGTCATTTTAATTAACAGTATATCACTTTTGCTCCTCAGGGTTTTCCTTTATAGCACCACACATCAATAACCTTTACTTCTTGCGGCTAAGCCGGCGTTACTCAGTCTACACCGTCATCAAATGGTTGTTCGTCATCAAGCTAGTCCTCACCCTCATCATGTATAGCCTAGGTCCAGACTACATAGTCATGCTTTGTATATTTATTGCTAGGTAAGTTTGCATACCTCTTTATAACATGTAGCATTTTATGGTGGGAGAAAAAGACTACACTATTCACGGTGTTGGAATCAGAATCAGAATGACGGTTCCATGTGTAATGATTCAGTCATATCAGGAATTGTGTATTTGAGGATAATATGTATAATCTCTCCTTTTCTTAATAAAAGTTAGACTCATAGTCAAGATTATTTTCATGTAAAAGATGTTTAGCTCCCACCCTTTAAGGACTGCATAGTGCCTTAATTTACTGAGCCCTTTTTCGATGTGATGCATGAATGCAGCCCCGGTGAGTAGCTCTGGCGAGTAACTCGCTGATGCGTCAATGCCGACCCTACAAAGCTGATATACTCCTGAACGGCCCTTAAATGTTAAACCACTTAAAGATGGCATAATTCATTAATGCATCATGCATTCAAGCATCATTCTGACTATGGTATTGAGAGTTACGAGCCGGGGCTGCATTGGTTCATCATGACGGCAAATGTAATCTTTTAGCGACATGCTGACCTTAGAGAGTTAAAATAAACCTTACAATGCTGGTTCCTGTCTGCCCACAGTAACCGTGTGTTCACAGAGGGCACGTGTAAGCTGCTGAACCTGGTGATCAGTGACTTGGTGGATGAGGACTACGTGATACACAGCCGGCACCAGGCTGTCTCCGCCCTGCTCTTTGGGATGGCTGCCTTTATCTCCAAACCTGGCCAGACCCTCGCCCCGCTCATAGGCTACTGGCTGCTCTCTGTACAGACAGGTAAGTGTGTACTCATAGGTTACTGGCTGCTCTCTGTACAGACAGGTAAGTGTGTTCTCATAGGCTACTGGCTGCTCTCTGTACAGACAGGTAAGTGTGTTCTCATAGGCTACTGGCTGCTCTCTGTACAGACTGGTAAGTGTGTTCTCATAGGTTACTGGCTGCTCTCTGTACAGACAGGTAAGTGTGTACTCATAGGTTACTGGCTGCTCTCTGTACAGACAGGTAAGTGTGTACCGCTCATAGGCTACTGGCTGCTCTCTGTACAGACAGGTAAGTGTGTACCACTCATAGGCTACTGGCTGCTCTCTGAACAGACGGGTAAGTGTGTACCGCTCATAGGCTACTGGCTGCTCTCTGTACAGACGGGTAAGTGTGTACCACTCATAGGCTACTGGCTGCTCTCTCTGTACAGACTGGTAAGTGTGTTCTCATACTATGTACAGACTGGTAAGTGTGTTCTCATAGGCTACTGGCTGCTCTCTGTACAGACGGGTAAGTGTGTACCGCTCATAGGCTACTGGCTGCTCTCTCTGTACAGACTGGTAAGTGTGTACTCATAGGTTACTGGCTGCTCTCTGTACAGACGGGTAAGTGTGTACTCATAGGCTACTGGCTGCTCTCTGTACAGACGGGTAAGTGTGTACTCATAGGTTACTGGCTGCTCTCTGTACAGACGGGTAAGTGTGTTCTCATATGCTACTGGCTGCTCTCTGAACAGACGGTTAAGTGTTTTTTATACCATATTCAACGTGGATTATTTTAATTTGTCTAAAAGATCTTATATAATACATGGTCATATTTTGATTGAATGGCCAAAAGTCGCCTCCTAACAAGTACTTATGGTCGTTTTCAGACTATAGATAACCCAAAATGCCTCAATTTTTGAGCGCAATTAAACTCTTGATACAAAAAGATTTTTTGATGTTTAGGATGCATGTTTTTACATAAACATAATCACGTTTACCGGTATATCACTTTACCTTTGTACAAGCAGAGATAATTTATAAATCTCTTATTTTGTAATGGTTTGATGATATTAACCCAGATATCAATATTTGACGCATGAACTAAGTAAAAAAGATTCATGATATTTTATTGTGCCAGTCACCTTTCTGAAGATATTGAAATATCTTAATTACATGCACATATCATTTACCCTTCATAGACTACATCTACTTTTCAGAAATAATTGTACACCATAATACAACTAATATTTTCCCTCCGCAGGTCACGACATCTTTGAGTCAGGTAACACGATGGGGTCGGTGAAGCTGAATGCGGCTAACCTGGACCCGGTACAGGTGGAGGCGTACCGCTCGGGGGTCTTCACCATCCTGGTCTCGGTACCCGTGGTGTGTGCCATCCTACAACTCATCATCTGGTCCCAGTACTCACTCAGGGACAAGAGGCTACAGTGGGTGAAGGCTGTACGGGCCGGGGCACAGTATGCCACCGTATGAGGCTAGTATGGTTCGGGTTCGAGTCCCAGAGATGCCACTTTTCCTACCGGTACTTTTCAAGGAATTGCTACAAGTTTGTACTAAATTGCTACAAGTTTGTACTAATTAACTAAAGCATAAGGATTTCCAAATTTTAGGATTGGGATTTCCAATTTTTGTTGACAAGGGAGGGGCATCTCTGTGTGACGCATAGTCTGATGTATTGTATAGGAAAATCTATTGTACCTTCCCGTGTCTAACCCGTAGATTCCCGCGTTTATGTGGTTGTGCTCAAAGTAAACCGCAGGTGCAATGTTGGGGGTATGACTTATAGGCAAGGTATTTCTATCAGTGATGAAAGCCCTGTTTTATGTATAGTGCAGTACTAGAGTGCACATTTATAAAACTCCAGGTTGTTTTCAAAGTCGGGATGCGACTTATATACGAGATGCTGGTTATGCACGGGAATTTAGTCAATTTATGGTTATAACTATTGTGATGCTCAGACCAAAGTTGGTTTTACAACTGGGTCTGTTTTTTCTCCCTTTTATAAAATATCATGGAAAATGGACTAAAATATTCCAATGGGAGGGTCAATTATACCCAAATGATACAAACAATCATGAATTATGTTTAATACCATGACAAATATATGGGTGTAGGGTGAATTGATCATGAAAGTATGGAATGTGGACCAAGATATATTGTATTATAGCCATGTATATATATAGAGAGAAAACTGTGATTGAGAGAGAGACATGGCGTCTTAAGACTTACGTAGGGTTTGTTACTTAAAATGCAGAAAACTAATTTTTCTGAATTTCACTGTGTCACGGTAACTCCTGCAGAAAAGGGAGGTCGTCTACGTATGAAGAATGATTAACACACAATGCAAATTTGTTATAGAAGTGGAAAACAAATTTAGTCACAGATCTTTACAGTATAGCATTTGATGACAAGACATTTTAATCGTTTTTTATATGACGACGTAAAGTGGTGAAATAATGTGATATAAAAAATAATCTGTTATCTATGTCCCAGGTTATTTTAACAGTGCAATGATGAATACCGGTAACAGCATACAGAGTGTACTATGTGTGCAATTTTAAGTCAATATAATATGTATTTATATGAACAGAATTGCGTAGCTTATATCCTCTGAAGATGACGCTAATCTATCATATACCTGTGTCAGCTGACCCGTGTACTTGGACTGATGCTCCAATACACCTTAAACCTTATGGTGTATCTAAATATACACTCAAAATCAATGATACACGAGGCTCAGTTAAAAGCTATACACTTCAAAGGAATTCCATACAGGATGAATGTAGAAGTCAAAAGAAATCCCGGTAAACCTACCCTGACTATTCTTTGAAATATTAAATCGGACAAAGAGTCTGTTTTTTAAACAGGTAGAATGTACAGGTAGAGTCAAATGCTTACATCCCTTAACGAAGATCCAATGGCAATACATATATATATATATATATATATAGTATCATATATATCCTATATATATATATATCATATTATGATATGTCTCCGGCAGACAGACATCTGCATTCCGAAAAAAAATACTTCCAGAAAGAAGGTGTATTATAGTGGACCAAGATATCCTGTTTTCTATTAATCAAATTTATTTGTAAAGAAATATTTATCATCTAATCCAATATCAGCATTCTCAACCCTAGATATAAAGGGTCAATTCTCCAAATAGTTATCGAGAGGTCTGCTCCCTCTCTTGAATAGTTTATAAACATATAGATTATATTTTTCTAGTTCATATATATTACATACATTACAGATTATGAGATATCATGGTGTCGAACTTCCAGAGTATGATTAATGAAGTTATCCACGGACCAAATAATCTGCTACAACAATGTATAACGCTGTTAACACATGTATGGGCATATATTTTGAAATACTATAGAGAAATCATGTATGCATACTTATGATTATTATTATACCAACCGCCATTGTAAGATGCTTAATCCTACGACAACCAGCTTTCTAGAGCAAAGCTTTCAAATCATCTTCTAGTCTAGATACCAAGGACTATGGGGCAAACGAATCAAATCAAACGTCTACAGTCAAACAGTGAATTGTAGAGCTTACATTGAGTATACAACATGTTCACAATCATCGTGTTTACATAATACCTCAGGAAGGAGAATCTGTAAAAATAAATGTAGTCAATTAGCCCTTTAAAGGCTGCATAATGCTATAATGTACTATGCCTTGTGTCGCCATGATGCATTCATGCATGCTTTTCGATAATGTAAGGTCAGCATGACGTTTCAATGCAGCACTTGCGAGTTACTCGCCAGGGCTGCATTCATGCATTATGACGACGAGTGACATAGTGCATTAAATCATGATGCTGCCCTGAAAGGGTTAAGTAAGTCAAGCCTGCAGTGCTTTGCTGGTACAATATCTGGTTAACGAGTGAGACGCGGTACACGACCCGACAACCCCAGATGTAGGACGTACTGAATGTATTACTGACAAATATGTATCTGGTGAACTGCATAAAATCAGCAGTGAATTCGTGAAGTAAATATGAATAAAATCAAGTACTTCTGAAATTAAGTGTGGGTATATACTTTGTAAACTTAATGAATGGTTTTAACACAGATTTTATGATAAACTGCCATTGTTTGTGATCATGAACATTCGTATTACTTGTTTCCATGCCACACGAAAGTATCCTAATGTGATATGTATATGATTATGTGGAGCACATTTGAGGTGAAAATGGGGTTTCTCACTGTATTATTTGGCCTACTACTGCTAAGTAGTTATTATAGGCCTATGAATAAATCTTATGAATATGAAATTTCTAGTAAGTTATTTGTTCATTTGGTAAGTGTACATACCGGCCTATGTGTGCTCTGCCCTTCTATGAGATGGTAGACTTTCAAATAGGGGGCGCTGATTCATTCTGTTTGGTACCGGTACGACGGCTTGGTTGAGATGATCGAGAAAAAATAATATAGAAATACTTTTTTTTAAAGCCAAGGCAGTGCAGTTTCTCACTTCTATCGTTATATTTCTTTATAAGCCCTAAAACATGTATAAACCCCCCCCCCCCCACAAAAAAAAAAGAAGTTATAAATTGGGAGCTATGGATGGTGTCCTTTCTTTATTAATGTAATGTGAGGAAGTGCTTGTGGACGTGAGAAAGTGGTAATAGATGTGAGGAGGTGGTGGTGGACGTGACAAGGTAGTAGTGAACGTGAGGAAGTGGTAGTTGACGTGAGGAGGAGGTAGTGGATGTGAGGGAAGTGGCTGCAGAATGATTTGTTAGAGACAATTAAACGTATGACAGGGGTTGGGCATATGGCATGTTGTGGCCTATGGCCAGGGTGCCAAAAGACGGGGAGCCTATAAGACCCGGAGGGCCTAAAAGCAGGGTGCCTGTAACCAGGGTGCCTAAAATCCAAGTGCCTAAATTCCATGTACCGACATGCGTCATGAGGCCTAGTGACATGCGACATGAGGCTTGAATAAGGATTAGGACATGGGACATGGAGCATTATTCAGCGACATAGACATGTGACATGGTCATTTCGTAGGGTGGGTCAATCTGATTCCATTTTCGTCTACTGAGCCGTTTTCTGCGCAGGTACATTGTCTAGTTTGACCACAGACCACCAGAAGAACTTTGTCTCACATTGGACTCTGTCTTGCAGAGGCTGCTCTAAAGAAGCCGTAGAACTAAAATACACAATCCTGCATACAAGTAATGATTTGAATTGCGCAGAGAGGCCTTCTGATCACTACCTCTGTCACAGAATGTTGGTCTTAGCCTCAATCATACTGGTCACGAGGAAGCAATTATTATTCCTCTATGTTTCTATATAGCATAATACACTAAATCGGCCATCTACAAAATTTGTTGGCCATAGTGTTAGCCCTAGTCTAGTTAAACAATCCCCCACACACAATGTTTCAGCCTCAATAAAAGAGTTGACCGTGAAAATCTCAAGAACGTCACTTTTATGTACAGGTAGTCCCATTTTGCTCTGTTTTGGGCCTAAAATCAACCTTTCGGCCACATCAGTTTTTGCATGCCTCAGAAATTCCCCAACCCTTTACATAGCATACAACTACATGTACTATTCTATCTAAAGGGTGCTTGGGAACACCTGTGAATTTTTTCACAATTTAGCCATTTTTGTTTCATCTGAAATATAACCCAATCAGCAGCCAGAACTCCCTTCAATGCAGACCAGAATACCATATGACTCGGTAGATGGCGCCATTTACTTCCACGTGACCTACTGCAAAGCCATTTTATTGCAGGCTTGAACACCAGAGGGCTCCACCTCTCTCTGAGAC
The DNA here is from genome assembly GCA_947462335.1 of Harmothoe impar. Taxonomy (NCBI): domain Eukaryota; kingdom Metazoa; phylum Annelida; class Polychaeta; order Phyllodocida; family Polynoidae; genus Harmothoe; species Harmothoe impar. The sequence continues at coordinate 30,083,379 of OX381707.1, forward strand.
CATCAAAACCTTCAAACCTGCCCCACCACTTCTTGGCAATGCATCAGCACCTGGCATCATATTTGTCAATTGTCCCTCTACCTTTATATGAACGCATTTTCATTCAGTATATTTCGAAACGGGAGGGTTAAACTGGGTTAATTTCAGTTAAGAGAGGTTCCTAGAAAAAATGAACTGGGTTTGTTTGAATAAACTGAGTTTATTACAAAAAGGAAAGAGTTCCTGGACTAAATAAACTGGGCTTATCTAAATGAATAGGAGGGGTTTCATGAGGAACCCCTTCTATTTGCAATAAACCCAGAATCCCAAATGCATGGGGTTGGGGGCTGTTCATTGTGAGATCCAGTTCATTTTAAAATAAACCCAGTTTATTTGAAATAGATCTAGACCCAGTTATTTCAAGTTTACTCAAATGGCTGGCCATAGGCTTGTACTTGAAGCAGGTCACGCCAGCTTAAACAGTTTCAGTAGGGCTTAAGGGAGTGGTCATTTGATAACGAGGGGATGTTGATGAAATTTTGCGTATAACATAATTATTTGGACCCCCCCCCCCCTTGAACTAATAAAAGGGGTCACATTTCATAAGCTACCCTCTAGAGGGATTGGATTTTTCATGTCAAGATGGCAGATAGGATGTCAACATTTTGGACAGGGTACATGTCGACATGGCAGATCTTGGCAGATTTTCCCCTTTTCAGATTTTCCTTTAAGAGCTGTATGGAATTTGTTTAGGCCTACACCCCCATCCCAAAAGAATACCATCACTCCCCTCCAAATAATAAATGCCCACTCCCTAACACATCCATCAAGAACCCCAACTAAACAAGCTCCCACATCCTGCTTCTTTCTGCCACACTGCCTTCTTTAAAGACAGCGTAGTAAAGAAAGTGATTTATAATGGAACCTAGCTGTTTACTTAAAATGCACCCTATAAATAGGTTCTTTGCCCGACTGCTTTTAGGTGGAGCTGACTATCTCAGCGTATCCTTGCCTGAGCCTGGCGAAGGAAGTGATTTGGGAGATGACAGGCAAGCTGGGCTGATGCAGGGATTTAATTCCTTAGCTGATGAGATTAGTGTGGCCTCGTTTTTGGAAAGTAGGTGTAGCTTGATATTTGTCATCTGTTTTCTCTCCGGTATCATGCAGCTTTTTGTTATTATTCCAACTTTTTTAATCTGGATTGTTTACTAGTACTCCAAATAGGGCCTGGCCTAATGATAAGTGACACCATGATTATAGCCCATTATCGGGGGTCTGGATGGGGGGTCCCAATTTCCCATGTCGATTTTAAGAAATGACCATGTCGCCCTGTCGATTTTAAGAAATACCCATGTCACCATGTCGATTTCAAGAAATGTCCATGTCCCATGTCGCTATCTCTAATATTCCTCATGTCAGTAGTATATAATGTATCGGAACGGGACTATGCTTAAGTACTGTTTATTACTCAATCGACATGCAGCCAATCAGAGGCCTCCATTTGGTCACGTGACCGGAAGTGACCTACTTAGGGGATTAGTGGTGACGTCACGTGACCTAATTAGCCAATCAGAGGCCGCCATTTGGTCACGTGACCGGTAGGTGACGTCATATGACCTACTTATGGACTGGAAGTGACGTCATATGACCTACTTAGGGGACCGGAAGTGACGTCATATGACCTAATTTAGGCTCACGTGACCAGAAGTGACCTGATGAGTCACGTGACCGGAAGTGACGTCACATGACCTAATGGACAACCGGAAGTGAGTGACCTCATTGAGGATCACGTGACCGGAAGTGACCTGATTGATCACGTGACCGGAAGAAGTGACGTCACGCGACTTAATGAAGAGATGAGCGTCTTTAAGGGGTCACGCGCTTTAAAATGTGATATATATTTTTTTTGGAGGAGGAGGAGGAGGAGGCGAGTCTCTTATTTTTTTTGGTAAACCAATAAAAAACACAACAATATAAGTTTGTTTTTTCATTTTATTTTTTATGAGCGACTGGAAGTGACTTATTGAACTAGGTAGAAGTGTTCTTTAGAGTGTATAAGGGGGGAGGGGAGGGGAGGGGGGGAGGGGGGGAGGGGGGCTCTTTTAAGATGCATGGGGAGGGGGGCGCTTTTAGGATGCATGGGGTGGGTGGGGGGGGGGGGAGGGGAGGGGAGGGGAGGGGGAGGGGGGCACTCTAGGGGGGTGGGGGGGGCACTCTAAGGGGCGATTGTCTCTTTTAAGAAAAAAAGAAAGAAAAGAATTTAATCGAGAGACACACTTCTTCCTCTCGAGAGGAAGAAGTGTGTCTCTTAATTTTTTTGTTTAGGAAGTGACCTGATGAGGCACGTGACTAGAAGTGACGACGTCACATGAGTGACACTTTAAGAGGTCACGCGACTTACTAATAAAAGAAGACGTATGAAAATAAAAACACAACAATAATTCTTTTTTTTCTTTTTTTTTTTTTCAATCTTGATAAACACTCTATTTTTGAAAAGATGCGCTCAATCAATCAATAACACACTTATTATTTTTTTTCATATCTCTAAAGGACTCATTGTCACACCGTCAGAATGCACGCAACGCTTATAATACAAGTAGCGCACGCCGTCTTTCTCTATGGTGTAGGTGACCATTTTGTTTCGCACCACTTTGAAATTTCTATTTACCGCAAGGAGAGTTTTTCGTTGGCGAAGAAATCCAAGAAGTCGTCTGGTTCTTTAGGGTTTTGTTTCTTCTGTACACCTTTTGCACTCCATTTTTTGGATTTTCTTTCACCGGTGCCGCTGACTCGATCGTAGCAAATGTAAGTCTTAGGGTTGAGACTTAGGATCCCGTCACCTTCCCACTCCGCTTTCATAAGCCCCGAAGTTCTCAGATCGTGAAGGTAACGTCTCTCACAACATCCGCCGGGCGGCGGACACCATTCTCGCACTCTTTCCGTTTTTGTCTTCACGAAAAGCTCTAAGTGATCGTCGCACACCGCTGTTGGAATCCACTTTCGTTTCTCTCTGAAGTACGTCTCTCTCAGGCGAGGTTTGACTAGGTCATCCAACGTGTCACCACTGAGAGCCATGTAAAGACTGTCGGTGTCCATTTGACAAAGAGCATAATCGCGCCGATCGACAAATCTATCCAAGAAGTCGTATGTGAACTCTAACATTTTCAACTTCGCGTACTGGTATACCATGAACCCTATTTGAATAGGGAGGTTTTTATTGACTGTTTTCGGTTGTAGTTCGACTTCAAACAGATCAGAACTCAACTCGGACACCTTTTTGAAGCGCCACGAATTGGCCAATAGTTCGAACTTCCGACTGTCAGTGTATCTCACCGCCGTGTGTTTTTCTTTGTTGCAGATTGTTTTACCGTACGTGGCGTTTCCCATTAACTTGTAACAGTCTGACAGAATTTTCTCGTTCTCGTTCACGTCGCCACGTCTTCGCGCCGCCGTTACTTCGTCCGCGAAACCGGCAAAGGAGCGTTTAGGTAGGTATTCTACGACCAGCTGCACTTTGGTGACTATCAAACCGTGCTCTAAATACCACTTGAGAAGGGGCGTTCCCAAGAGAATATTTTTTCCGTGGTAACTCCCTATCAGACATCTCTGAGGCGTGTTCAACAGCTTTTCTTCCTGCGCAAAGTCTGACATGTGAGGTCCTATGTCTGATTTTGAAACGGACACGTTCTTGAAAACGGGGGTCATTTCTTCGAAGTAGTCTCGTAGGTGAGGCGGCGTAGTGATGTCCACTTGAACTAAACCGAACATTTTCCCGTCTTTGACAGCGGAAAGGATGTCGCTCTCGCTCATTGCGTTTCGAGACACTTTCAAAGCGTCAACCTTCCAGTGTTGTTGGGAGGCCTTAACCCGCTCATCTCGACGCTTCATCTCTCTCCATTCGCACTCCCACACGACGACCAGCTTGTGACCTAGCGCTTTCAAGTACGCGCTTACTCTAGCCGTTCTGTCGCGTCTCTCCTCCCTCAGTGAAGCGCACTGATATCGGTGCGACGGTATGCACTCGTGAGCGTGGAACCAACACCCGTGAAACTGGAAAACCATATTAGAGGCCGCGTGAAACCCGTCGACGCGAATTCTTCGACAGCCTAGAACCATCTCGCCGCCGTTGAAAGCGTGGCGCAGTTTCACGTCGCGGTCGTGCTCTACGAAGCGTAACCACTCCAAAGCGCTGTGAGAGTTTCTTTGCCTAATTTCGGGCTTGAACTCGGTCTCAGGTCGTCTCACCGCGTAATAGCCCGTGCAGTGCGCTTCGCTCATGCAGCGCAAGTACAGAGAGTTAGCGTCTAGGCCTAGGATGTGCTGGCACGGTCTCGCTTCTTCGCCGTACTTGTGCTCCCTTATCCGCGTGGTGCCCTTCTCGTGAAATCTATGGAAGATGATGGAAGGACCGCCGACTAGATTTTCTTTGATCAGAGCGTGGAGGACGGCGTCGAACTGGGGGAACGTTGTGAACGCGTCTTCTAGGTTTTGGAAGAGGAACCGTAAAGTCAAACCGGCGAGAGAAATCCCGTCTTTCAACATGTCAATGTCGAGATCTTGGAAAAATTTAGCGTGATTTTTCAGAGCTTCTATGAAAGGTTTGACGTCTTTGTTGTTGTAGTGGATCAAGTAATCTCCCATAGTCTGCATCTTCTCGTCGGACCAAACTTTCTGACATGCGGCGTAGTCGGATTCGGACATTTTGACGCCCGTCACTTCGCTGTCAAAAGCCGATCTCGGTGGCAGTGTTCTGTTTCCCAGTTTCCTGGTAGACGTCATCCATTCGTAAGGAAAGTGACCTTTCTCTTCGTTTCTGGTGAAAGCTCGCAAATAGTTCGCGTAGTTGTAACCGGGTGCCAAATAGTTGACTACGTCCAAGAAAACCGTGTGCTGTGTGTAAACCGCCAAGTATTGATTGCTTCTCTTTATGACGCTGAATTCTTGGTTTCTTCGGTCTCCGGAGGCAAAGAACGAGTGAAGGCGTATTTTGATCAGGTTCAAGTCGTAACGCCCCGAGTTGAAGCCCACGACTGGAGCTTGACGGATGTATCTCAGAACCGCTTCTTCAGTTGAACTAACGGGTGTCTGGTCTGAGCCGCAGCGAAGCCGCCTGGAGAAGGGGTGAATGTCGCCTCCTCCAGCAGGAGAGCTTCACCTATCGCCGCATCTAACTTCGCTAACGTCGGTCGGTAAAGTTCTAGTACAGCTTCCCCGATGACTTTGGCGTTCTCGTTTATGTGATTTAAAACTCGGTCCAACAAGGGGTCGGAATCTGCGTCGGATTCTCTGACGAAGCAGACTGGCCCCTCCCACCCCGGAAAGTCGGATGCGACGCTAGCCGACAAAGGGACGTGATCCCACAGCAGGGACAGGTGTTCGGTCGACGGTTCTCTGCACGGTCTGAAGAAAGCCTCCAAATCGAAGGTGATCTTGTAAGGGTAGATTCCGGAATGTCCGTCGGGAGGAAAAATGGAGAAGTCTGCTAGCGCTTCGAAAATCGTTCTCGAATTTTGGTAGATGCCACCTACGTAGCGCAACTTGACTTGTCGGCAAGAGGAAAGCTGGTTCCTGTGTCTCTTCAGCAAGAACTCGGTGGTGAACGCCGCCTTACACTTGCAACATTAGTATATGCCCGCGTACGCGTTGAAGTCCGTGACCAGAGAGACGTGCAAACCGCCTTTCGCCGTCAGGTGTAGGTTGACTTTACCTCGGGCGGCCAGAGTTCTGGAAGGCGGTCTGATCAGAGTAACGCGTCTTCTCAACTTCCGCCCCGGCACCTGACGCGACGCGGTGTAAACCGCTATTTGTACGTCAAACAAGTTCTCTAACGCGGGTAAGTCGCGGATGTTAAAACCCGGAAAGGTTTCAGGTGTGGCAGCGGGACAGAACTGACGTAACAAATCTGAAGCGCGCTTGCTGGTGTTGTATAAGTGAAAGGAAATGCAGCGGAAGACGCAGAGGTTGTCCTTGTTGGGAAAATCTAACACGCCGCTTCTCTTTCCAACTCGACCGGCCTGAGTGATCCTACCGCCTATGGGAAATTCCCCCGGTCCCATGTAAACGCAAATGTTCAAATTGGTAGGAAAAAGAACGTGCCACTTGGTGTCAGCGTCGCAAAGTTTCCGTACTTCCTCGCAAGCGACGGTGTTTTCCATCTTTGAGAGGAGCTCTTCCAAAGTTTCTGAATTAGTTATAGTAGGGAGCAGTTGTATGAGAGTTGCGTTGTTCTGGGAGGCGTGAAAGTAGCGCAGTTTGCTCTTGTCTTCTCTGTGTTGTAAGAGTAAGCCTACCGAGAAACCCACTTTGTATCTGAATCTTTGCGTGAAGTGAATGCGACGCATAGTATCTACAGCGTCACTCAACTCGCCGGTTGGTAGCCTGAAGTTTGTTACACTCACGCGAGTCCCGTGCATCCTGACGCCCGTTTGTATTGCAGGCCAATTCGCCGTGAACGTTTCCTCACCGTTCGGTACAGCACATATGCGCGGAGGGATAGTCACCCCGTCCAGAGATTCGCGTCGACAGGTGATCTTTCGGCAATCGCCTTCGCCGCATAGAGGGCAAAACTTAGGTATTACTTTACATTTTTCTACGTGTCTCTCGTGATTGTACGGTCTTTTAAAAATTTTGAAACACTTTTCGCAGACGTACTGCGTCATGTTTTTTTTTGTTTTTTTTTGTTTTTTCAGTTAGTTACCAATTAAAAAAAGTTTTTTCCCAACTACTTAGCCGTCTATCTATCTATCTATCAATCTATCTAGCTGTCTATCTATCTATCTATCTATCTATCTATCTATCTATCTATCTATCTATCTATCTATCTGTCTTTTGTCTGTGTATCTGTCTGTCTGTCTCATACAGCGTACGTCAAACACTGTGTGTGTGCGCGCGTGAGCGTTGAGCGTCTCTCATTCCAAATCTATACCGAGAAATTTGAGAATAATCTCTGTTTTGTCATCCAACTCTTTGAGCGCTCTGGCGGACAGCGTCACCCCCTGCTGTGTGGGTTTTTTGTCAGGACCTTCGTACTTGCGCACGTGGATGAGGTTCTTACCGCTGTAGTAGCTCACAGCTGCGTACACTTCGCCCTCCTCATCCAGCACTGTGAACCAGGGGGTGTGATTAGGTCTTCCTTGCGCGGACGCTGTGTCGCGTATGCGCACCTCTGCGCGGATCTCGGCGATGCGCGCTATTAGCTCGCGCAGCGCGTCGGCGGTGAAGTGCACTCGCTTGCTTCTGGTCAGAGAAGCCTCTTTCACCTGGCCGTCTTTTGTGTAGCGCGGCCTCCTAGACAGTCTAGCCTCGTCCTCCCAGATCTCCAGCGTCAAAGTCCCGTCTAAGCAGAACTCTAACCCGAGAGGACGGGGGTTTTTCTCTGCTTCTTCTCGTCCATCTTCTTCTTTTTCTTGTATTTTTCTCTTCTTAGTAGGCCTTGTTGTTCTGGAACCCGCCTTAGAACGTTTCAGACCCGCAAGAAGAGTAACACCATCAGCGTGAGCTGAATCAGCAGCAGAACCAATAACAGGAGCAGCGTCAGCGCTGGTATCCGACGACTCATTGTTGGAACAGAGCAGCCACACGCCGTCGGTGCTGAGTGTAGCGGTAGAAGATGAAGCGCCGCCGCCCTCGTAAGGTGGCGGTGAGGGCAGTCGCCACGGACCGGATGCGCTACCAGTGGAAGTGAGGTCGAAAGTAGTGGAAGAGGGGAGCCGAAAAAACGTACCGTCCACCCGTTGCCCTTCGGGTTCGTGGTACGCCTCGTCGTCAGCGTCGTTCTCTGTCTCACCCTGTTGCTGCTGCTCCTCCTCCTCCTCTTCTTCTTGGTTTAGGGGCTGAGTGTCCGAATAGCTGCAAGTCTCAGCGCGAGCGGCGTCGATGGCGTCGGTTGATGTGGTGGTGGAGAGGGGCTGTGCAACGTGCGGCAGGTCATCAAAATCAGCAACAGTAGTGGGGAGGTAAAACCCCGGTTGCCAGTACTGCGCTGTGCCAGGAGTGTTGTCGTCAGTAGTAGTAGCGGTAGCAGCAGGTGCAGCAGGAGCAGCAGCAGCAGCAGGCGCAACAGTAGCAGGCGCAGCAGCCTCAGCAGGCGCAGCAGTAGCAGGCGCAGCAGTAGCAGGCGCAGCAGCAGCAGCAGTACGAAGAGCACCAGCAGCACGAGGATCACCAGCACCAGCAGCAGCAGCACGAGGAGCAGCAGCAGCAGCAGCAGGCGGGGCAGCAGTAGCAGCGGCAGCGCGCTTAGCAGCAACAACCGTCGCGAGTGTAACAACGTCGCTAGCATGACGACTACTACCAGTAGTACTGCTACTAATACCACTACTACTACTACTACTACTACTACCGCTACTACTACTACTACTACTACTACTGCTGCGAGCGCTCGCTACAGCGGGAGGGTGATAAGACCAAGCGGTTGCGGCGGTAGTCTCATCTTCAGTAGCAAGAGGAGGCGCTGACGCTAAACGAGCGCTGTTCCGCGTAGTCTTCTTGTTCTTGAACTTGCTTAGATCCTTGGACGGCACTAGGTGTTGTCTTTTGCTCATGGTGGTGAATGTAGAGAGCGGCAAAAGACTGAGTGAGTGAATGGGGGTTTCCAGACCCCTTATATACGCCTTCTCGCTTCTAGAGCTAAGCTACTTACTGCCCTGTTCAGCTGCCGCCGGCTGACCGGCGGCCATTCACAAACAGAAACAAAAGACATAATGCATGACGTTTTCAGCTGGATCCCTTTCCCCCCTTTTGAGAGATCGACTGACATGAGCTAAGCTACTTACCACCCTGTTCAGCAATTCAACGCGCATTAGCTGTATAAAGGATTAAGCGGTTGCTGCCGCCGGCTGACCGGCGGCCATTCACAAAGAGAAACAAAAGACATAATGCGTGACGTTTTCAGCTGGATCCCTGGATCGACTGACATGAGCGGGCAGTGTACCGACTGTGCTAATTCAACGCGCATTAGCTGTATAAAGGATTAACGGTCATGAGCTTAGAGTGTGTATACAAAAAAACTACAGGAGGCGTGTGGCGTGAAGCAGGACCCCCTAAGACGAGTGTGTCTGTCTGTGAGTAGAGTTGTGTGCATGTGGTGAGCGACTTAAGTGTAAAACAAAAAAAAATCACCGCCTCCTGCCGTGGTGAGTAGACCGGGCCGGCCGGTGGCGGCCGGCTAGTTCAATAGGGGTGACAGCTGACTAAGGCTGTGCATGAAAAAATCCGATTTTCACCTGACCTCTGACGTTTGTTACAATGAATGTCAGAGGGAGAGAGAGTCGTCCTCAGGTAGGGGGTAGGAGGTAAGGCTATGGATGAGGAAAACACCATTTTCAGCTGGCCTCCACCGATAGCGATGACATACTCTTCGTCATCTAAGCTCTTAAGAAGCTCTTAAGGAGCGGAGCGGCTGAAAAGCGTCATGCGGACAGGTCGCTAGACAGCTGGGGTGCTGTTGGAAATAGGATTAAACTCCCTCTGTATAAAAGCTCTGATTTCTGTTGGAAAAAAACCATATCGCCTCTGACCACAGTAACGTCTACTACCACCACCACCGCCGCCCCCGCCGCCGCCGCCGACGAGACGAGATGGCTCAAGCTATTCCACTTTCAAGCGCGCCTTCACCCCCTTGTCCACCTGAAAAGTTAATGCGGCTTCACGACGTGAGACGCGCGGTGCAGACCGATGGGGAGAATAGAGAGGTAGGACAGCGGCGCTTAGCATATAGCGACGCCTTGCTTCGTCAACTAGGTAAAGAGTTGAGCGGATCTTGGAGAGTGTTGGGCAGTAGCTTGAACTGTTGGCTCAGTGGATGACCCTTCTCCACAGGCAGGGGTTGGATTTCGAGAACCCCGACTCGCACGCGATGCATAAGCACTTGGGCGCCCTCGGCAGACGCCTAGGTAGCAGGTGGAAAGAGGTGGGGGGACATTTAAAATTGTCGCCTGAGAGGTTAGATAAGATCGCTGAAGAATGCGAATACGGAGGAAGTCCCGCTGAGTGGGCCTTCCGAGTGTTGAAAATGTGGCAAGCTGAAGCTGACGTTGCCGGCAGTACACCTTTTGAACTCCTTCGAGTGTTGACTGAGGACATGGGAAAGTTTGACCTCGGCATCGCGATATTACTTGACTTTATCAAGCAAGAAACAACGAGAACAACGGACATGTGAATTGTTGTGTTTTATTTTCATACGTCTTCTTTATTAGTAAGTAAAAAAAAATTATAACAATTAAGTCGCGTGTCCTCTTAAAGTGTCACTTCCTCCGGTCGCGGCTGATCGCCTCATTAGGGCATGTGACGTCGTCACTTCTAGTCACGTGCCTCATCAGGTCACTTCCTAAACAAAAGAATTAAGAGACACACTTCTTCCTCTCAAGAGGAAGAAGTGTATCTCTCGATTAAATTCTTTTCTTTCTTTTTTTCTTAAAAGAGACAAACGCCCCTTAGAGTGCCCCCCCCCACCCCCCTAGAGTGCCCCCCTCAACCCTCCCCTCCCCTCCCCTCCCCCCCCACCCACCCCATGCATCCTAAAAGCGCCCCCCTCCCCATGCATCTTAAAGAGGCCCCCCTCCCCCCTCCCCCCCTCCCCTCCCCTCCCCCCTTATACACTCTAAAGAACACTTCTACCTAGTTCAATAAGTCACTTCCAGTCGCTCATAAAAAATAAAATGAAAAAACAAACTTATATTGTTGTGGTTTTTATTGGTTTACCAAAAAACTCGCCTCCTCCTCCTCCAAAAAAAATATATATCACATTTTAAAGCGCGTGACCCCTTAAAGACGCTCATCTCTTCATTAAGTCGCGTGACGTCACTTCTTCCGGTCACGTGATCAATCAGGTCACTTCCGGTCACGTGATCCTCAATGAGGTCACTCACTTCCGGTTGTCCATTAGGTCATGTGACGTCACTTCCGGTCACGTGACTCATCAGGTCACTTCCGGTCACGCGATCCTAAATTAGGTCATATGACGTCACTTCCGGTCCCCTAAGTAGGTCATATGACGTCACTTCCGGTCCATAAGTAGGTCATATGACGTCACCTACCGGTCACGTGACCAAATGGCGGCCTCTGATTGGCTAACTAGGTCACGTGACGTCACCACTAATCCCCTAAGTAGGTCACTTCCGGTCACGTGACCAAATGGAGGCCTCTGATTGGCTGCATGTCGATTGAGTAATAAACAGTACTTAAGCATAGTCTCGTTCCGATACATTATATACTACTCATGTCGCATGTCAGGCCAACACCCCATTGCTTTCTTGATGTGGCCTATAAAAGACTTAAAAGGGATAGAAAGTATTACAGTGTGTTATGATAGAACTAGAGAGGTAGAGATGTAGAAATGTAAAGGGATTCTACTGGAAGTGGAATATATTCCTTTTGCGCTCACGCAAGCTGGCTGTCCAAATGAATCATGGAATGTAGTAGCAGTAAAACACTGTAGAGGAAACAAGAAGATGGCAGAACGCTGGCAGCCTACTGCCTACAAACCAGCAGAACACAGGTTTTATTTTCTCTATGATTCCCTTTCTATTTAGGTCCATATGCAAGGCTAGATACAGAGAGCCTGTGTAGTCCTTGGTAAATACAGAATCTGTCTTCAACTGTTTTCCCCCTTTTTTCACCATCATGCCACTTGTATGAAAGGTTTTATGGTAATAAGCTCACACATCCCTTTTTGAGCCAATATTTGACTATAAAACACACAAAATATGTTAGATTTTGAGTTCCACACTTTACTACTTGGGATTTTCTATAATAATTTGTTAATTAAAGGTGCACTGTGTGCTTATTACGTCAAATACTGCATATCCCTTATTAGATAGGATGTAAATATCATAGCTGGAGAGGGGTTGGCAGTTTAGAAATTGTATCCTCTAAAGATTATCCTTTATATAAGCCATTTCCTTTATGAGAGGTTCTGCAGCTCCCTGTCCAACCTCTTTTTTTCTGCCAACCCTGGACATGCCAAGACCACTACGGTCAAACTTTATCTGCACCCTATTACCCCAGATACATCATGCAATAACCAGTTCGCACTATCTGACACAGCATGCCTGTAACCCTCCCTCTGGCTGCCGAGGCTAAGTGATCATGGCCCACTACATCTGGTCGTGTCAGGCCCTAATACAACCCACCCTATTTTCCATTATTTCTCACCTGTTAGGGAAGTCAGGCACAAGCTGAATGCCCCCAGGTCCCTGACCTATGCAGCTTGTACACTATCTTCAGCAGAGCACAATATCCCAACAAAATATCCACTTGTTACACAATGATAATGTAAATACTGTATTCAACATAATAAGTGCACACCCCCTAATAAGCGCACCCCCCCCCGTTTCTGGTCGATTTTTATACTACAAATAACCAAAAAAAATTCAATTCTTGACCCCAATTAAACTCTTAACTACTAAAAGGTGTCCATACTCATTTTTTAAGTGCACTGTGCATTTATTACGTCGAATACGGTAAGTGTCTTTTCTCAAATAGTTCTTGCCACAAAAGGGAAAGTCAACTTCACTGAAATTAATGATTATTCTTAGGCCTAGAGGTGGTCAGCAATTGCAGGATTTAATTTTGGAGCACCTGGCAGAATATAATAAATCTGGGGAGCACTGAGAGAAATCTTAATCAGTAACCTGTAAAGTACTTGGATGAACCTGTGCTATTAGATAAATGACTCATATCACTCATAGAACTATGCCTCATGTAATCACTGCACCAATGTCTACATGCCGATGGTTTAAGTGAGAGTGATGGCTTGGGAACAGGAAGGATATGGCTGCTCTAATTTGTAACCAAGTCAACTAGTGCAGCTACCATCTGTCAATGTTAACCAGATTGAAGCAACAAAAAGCCAACTTTCTAAAGCTTTGAAGGGTTTTGTGATCAGCATCCCACCAAGTCTCTTCATCTTCTTCTTAGACAAATAAAATACATGAGGCCCAACATTCTCCACTCCCCTTTCACCCAACAAGCTCTTGATATAATCACTCAAGCTCAGATTACAGGAAAATCAGTTTCTGAATTTTATTTGAAGCATCATTTTCTTTTACCCACCTGATGCCATTCTCTCCTGCAATTACCAGATTGAAAATATAATGATCTAACTTTGTGTGTAACCTTTTACTGTAGTTGATAAGTAAACTAATTGTGAATGAGTAAAATAGTGAGAAAAAGGACAATAACCAGTTGATATAATTAGAGTTAGAAGGTGAAATAGGATTATGATTATGTGTATTGAACAATAGACAATACAGTAACACAACTTATATCTTGAACATAGAGAGATCTTTTACAAAATTATGCTGAATGCTCTCAAAGTATAATACACAATGATGTTAAAAGTCCGTTTATTGTACTCTGTAGAATAGGGACTTCAAAGGCAAATTCAGTCAGCAATACATATGAGGCCTAACTTATAACTATCTAGCTTACATTTGCATCTTTATAACCCTTTGCTGTACATACTTTATGACCCATGTAGAAGGCATAGAGTTGGATACTTTAGTAATATTTCTCTCATTTCTACAGTGTGCTATCTGACAATTTCCCCTGCGGTTATGATATAAAATGTGTTGGGTGTAAAGCGTGGGTGTAAAAGTATATTGGTTTTGTATTATTTCTTGCATGTGGTGCACAATTACATTATTAGAAAACGAGCCTAACTGTGAAGATCAAGGGAACAGAAAGAGTCCTTGCCCAAGTAAATCTGTAGGTACTACATTTATACAAATCTGATCGCTATCCTTATTTCCCATTAAGGATACTCTCTACCCTCCTGTTTCCAGGCAGAAAAAAATCAATAAAATTGGGAAATCCCCACTTTCCCCTCCCAATTTTCTCACTTTAAATAGCCCTGTAGACCTTAGGGAGTGTTCATTTTTTAACAACAGGGGGGGGTTGGTGAGTTTAGGGGGGGGGCGTAAAATAACTTGACCCCTTCCGAGGGGGGGGCGTAAAATAACTTGACCCTCTTGAGGGGGGGGGCGTAAAATAACTTAAAGCCTTTGGAGGGGCGCGATTTGTCGCGACATGACACTGAATGCTTTAACTCTTCACTTTTTCTGTAGAAGTGCCTTAAAATGCCGAAAAATACCTCTAAAATCATGAAATTTTCTTGCGACACTTTGTGTCGCACCTGTTGAATCTGACAATTTTAATATGTAAATTTTCATTGGAGGGGGGTGGGGGAGTATGTGCCAGGCAGGCAAACTCCTCAGATTTATCAGATTCATTTTTCTCCAAATTGGTCAGTCTTGTGATTTGTTCAGATCAAATGAGAACTCTGTTTACCTTTATGTGTCAGACAAGAAGATCAAAATACATCAAATTTCCCCATTTGCCTTCTCGATTTTCAAAATTTTCTTTGGTGGGGGGAGGGGGGAGATACCCCAAACCCCCCATTCCCGCACTGCCGAGTCTTCTAGACACCATCCTCGTTAGCCGCCGCTAGTACGTGAGTCAGATCGGCGGTGCGGCTTATAGAATCGGCACAAACTCAGGTGCGGCTTATACGCGAGTTCAGCTTATACGCAAGCTTTTACGGTACTTTTTGGGCTCCCAAAATCAGTGATTTTACTCTAAAAGGGTGTCTTTTTTACCCTAAAATACGTGGAAAGGGGGTATATTTGAGATCGATTAACGAGGATGGTGTCAGGTTTGTACTGGGAGTGCGGGGACCGGGCCAAACCCCCTTAGTACTGCTGTGACATGTGATTGGCAAATGAACACATAACTATTTCAGTGATGGTTTAAGATGGGGGGTAGACATGCCAGATGTGCCAAAATGCATCAGATTGCACCATTTGAAGTCAATAATTTCAAAATTTCTAAGACCTTTCCATCCAACAAGCAAATTTCCATCCCCAATTGAAAAGGCTGGCTAGTACAGATCTTTGCCATATAATTCTAGCCAAAATGCGCCAGAATGCAGCGTTTCAGGTCCAGATTTTCATATCTTCCCAAAACCTTTCCTCAAAAAAGATAAGGCCCAAATCATAGAGGCTGACTAATGCAGATCCGAGTTGTAATATATTTTTGGCCAAAATGCAGCAGAATGCACTATTTCAACTCTAGATTTCCAATTCTCCTAAAACCTTTAATAAACAAGTTTCCAGCCCCAATCATAAATAATTCAGAGCTGAGCCTTAATATATTGTATGCCAAAATGCATCAGAATGTAGCATTGCTAGTCATAGGCTTTCAAATTTTCTTGCGGTGGCATTCCCCCAAAAAAGATTTTTTCCTCTTTGGAGTTTGCACGTCTGGTGTGCACTGTAGGCCCACATTTCCAGTAAGATGTGTGCTTTCAACAGGCCAGTCTACCATTTTTGCTGACAGAGCAGACCAGACTGCAAAATAAATGTTCGTGGAGTTTGAACTAAAAACAGACATGGTTGGGCACCCCCCAATTTTATATTCCAAAATTTACAAAATTCCCATTATTGCATCAACAAAATTGTTTAATCAATTCAACCTTTGATTGGCAGGTAGAGTAACAATTTGCTTATCTAATATTGAAAATGGTTTGTAGTAATTCCAACTAAAACCAAACAGATTATTCAATGTAAAAAAGGGAACCCGTTGTAGGCCTATTAAATGTTGGATGAAATGCTAGTGTGGTTTGCGTCACACTCCTGTAGTTCAGTACATGAACCTATGCAGTGCCCAAACGACTACCAACTGTTCATCTTTTTTACAACTTTCTTTTCTGGCAGATTTTATCTGCTGCTATATCATTGCAATAGAATGACCTAGTCGAAAAAATAATAATAGAGACTAAAATAGTGACCATAAAATGTACCCAGGATACTTTAACATTCCAGATAGGCTGTTACCAACTTTTCGTTTCAAACTAGGACTAGACTGCCCAGTTGGTTGACCAGGCCACCAGCTTGGATCAAGGCCATTCATTATAACTTGACCCTGAGAGCAATACCACAAGGAATGATTGAGCTGTAATGTTGACATTTATGGGAGATGATACTGGACAGTAATAGATTGTATTGAGAAAAGGTTATTCAAAATTGTCAACTTGTGGGCATACAATCCATTCAGGATTCCACCAACCCTCCTATAAAGCTTTCAAAGTGCACATGAATACACCATTTGACTTCTAGATACTGAAATGTTCCAGTTAGGAGACGGATATGCCGCTCTGACCCCCTTCTAAAGCACTGCACTTTGAGTATGGTTGCGATTTCCTGGGAGCTGGGTAGATACTGTGTCCCTAATATTCACGCTAAATTTGATGAATCCATAGATCAAAACTTACAATTTGAATATTCAATGGCCATTTCTAGGAGTACATTTACCATAAAACCCTTCTGTTTAAAACAATCCCACCTTTAAGACGACCCCCTAGTTTGGGAAAAATATACCCCAAAATAAGTCTGTCTTCAAGGCCATGAAGCAACATAGGGATAGGCATTGTAAATAAGGCCTATATCCTATATATCAAGTATGCACAGCGATGCAACACAAATTGATACAGAAAAATTGAAAAGGGGGGGGGGGGCGCAAAATAACTCAGCTCCTCCCAAGGGGGGGGCGGATTTTAACTTGGCCCTTCCCAAGGGGGGGGGGGCGCAAAATAACTTGCGCGTCAAAACGAAATCTCACCAACCCCCCCCTGTTGTTAAAAAATGAACACTCCCTTAACAATAGGATTATCCATTAACATAAAGATGGTTCCCTGCTAAATCATGTCTAGATTGCATTCAAATTATCAAATATGTTAATTCGAATGATATCCCACCCCATAGGGCTGTTCAAAGAAAAATAACCTAAAATGGAACATTTTTGTTCCATTTACATTCCTTCCTGAGCAACGGCAATTTAAACCCAAGGAATTTGAAAGGGACATAATGTATCGTCATTATGATGAATAATAGGTAATACTGGGACATGAACTCATGATGGATCATTGAATGTGTATTTTCTGCTTGGAAAGAGGAGGATAGAGAGTATCCTTAAGACAAAACTGTCATGGTGCATAATTTCAAGTCTAATCACCAGGGCATCATGTTAAGCCCTAATCCTACAAAATTGCTCTTATCCTACAAAATCATATAGGTTTGTAGTATAAGGGCGGTCAGTCATGCCCTTATCCTACGAAATTTGCCCTTATCCTACAAAACACCTGTTAAGCCCTTATCCTACAAAATTGGCCTTAGCCTACAAAATGATATAGTCTTGTAGGATAAGGGCTGTCAATCATGCCCTTATCCTACAAAATTGCCCTTATCCTACAAAACCTATACTAATTTTGTAGGATAAGGGCAATCAGTCAAGCCCTTATCCTACAAAATTGCCCTTATCCTACAAAACCTATATAAGGGAGGATTTATAAGTTGAGGGCCTAATAAATGCACTACACCAAGAAAATGCTTATTTTTTTTTATTATATTGTAGGATAGGGCAATTTTGTAGGATAAGGGCTTGAGAGAAGTTCATCTGACAGGCGTGGGGTTGATAATGATGTGTTTGTCCACCGCCAGCACACAGTTCCACAATGCACCACTAGGGGGAGCACAGCCCTATGGTGGCACACTATGATGTGTCCAAATGATGTATTAGTCTATGCATTTATAGCACGATAAGCCTAGTCTTAATGTCACAATAATTACAAAACCTACCTGATATATAGGTTTTGTAGGATAAGGGCAATTTTGTAAGATAAGGGCCTGACTGATTGCCCTTATCCTACAAAATACATAGGTTTTGTAGGATAAGGGCAACTTTTTTTGTAGGATAAGGGCTGATTTTGCAGGATAAGGGCCTGACTGACAGCCCTTAAACTACAAAGCTATACATTTTTGTAGGAAAAGGGCAATTTCGTAGGATAAGGGCATAACACATCATTCTTGAATGCTTCATGCCGAACTATTGGGAGTGTATCGCTGCCATTTTGACATACAAAAGTTTTATCATAGAACCTGTTTACTTAAAATCCACCCTGTAAATAGGCTCTTTGCCCGACTGCTTTTAGTTGGAGCTGACTTTATTTCAGTGTGCCCTGGCCTAATCCTGGGGAAGGAAGGCGTTTTGCAGATGACAGGTAAGCTTGGTTGATGCAGGGATGTATTTACTTGGTTGGTGCGAATAGTCAGGTCTAGTTTCCGAAACTACACTGATATTCCTAGGCTCCCTATATGTCCAATCTCTCAGTCACTAGTGCCTAAACTAGTTAGTCATTTTTTTGGCTCCCTATATGAAAAACATAGATAAGTTATTAATGTCAGGTTGGTCAGTACTGACCAACCCACCTTAGTCTTTTAATTTCCAGGGGGAGCCACTGAGTGGTCATCACAGGTGGCACCAACTAGTGGTATACAAATACAACACACCAATGATGAACCTAGGTTAGCCACTACTGACTGACCCTTCAGTCAATTTTGAATATAACTTTGCCATTGTGACTAACACACATAATATTATGACAAACCTAGGATAGTCTGTACTGACTAACCCTTTCAACTTATGGTTTTCAGTGCAGGTGTAGCTTGATATTTGCCATCTTTCTGGTGTCAATTTGAATTGTTTACTTGTACTGGCTTAATGGTAAATGACACCTTGATTCTATCACCTTAACACTAATAACCAAGTAACTATCAGTCACATTTCTAGTTTACTATGATTGTGTGAAGTGGTAAAGTTTGGAGCTTTCATACCAGTATGAAACACATGTATTTTGTACAGAATCACATTCTACATTTGTTTTTGGCACAATGTTCACCATTTCTACCGCCATAATCACCTTGCCATGTATGCTGCAATAATTACGACTACAAGATATTGGCCGGCCCTCTTCCATTAGAGCTCTTTAATCGCTGCCTCCTCCTGATCTAATTAGCCATTTCTGTACTATACAAACACACATATTCTCCACCCATGTCTCTCTCTATCATCATCAAAGATATATAAACCTTCACAGGTGGATGGCCTGGTTGATGGAAAAAGAGAACTAGAAATACAAACTGATTTAATTACCTTCCAGTTTGTCTTAGATGGTGGCAACCGTTCCTGTTAAGGAACGTAGACCTAGTACTGGATTTTATTCCTAACATAGGAGTCCATAATACTTCTTGTATAGAGCATATGCATGCCATGGTCTACCGAGTGCTAATTTCAGAAATAGGTATTACCTACTCAAATTGGTTTGAATTGATCTAATTTATTATGATTGTGTTTGTTACATGGGCACACTGAGAAAAAAGATGGGTGAGTTTGATTCAGGAGTCAGACATGTCACTAAATTCCTTTCGTATCTAAATGTTATGAATCGAAAAACTCATATTACATCATATTAGCAACAAATGCATTAAATATTTTAAATTCAGCGACTCCATTACAAAGAGTCAGCTAAATGGTGGACTCTTTATCCCGAGCCTACCAGTGAATGATGCCCCTTGAATTGCTCTGGGAGGAGAGTTCAGCCTTGTCTGACTTTGAAAGGGAGTCAGACAATATCAGACTCTGTCCAGGAAGAGTCATTTTGGGGAAAAAACCGACTTGAAAGGGAAAAGAAAGAACAGTTTGTTATGATAGAACTGGAGAGGTGGTAGAAATGTAAAGGAATTCTACTGAAAGTGCAATGTGTTCCTGTGGTGCTCACCCTGTCTAAATGAATCATGGGATGTAGGGGTACAACACTGTAGAGGAAACAAGAAGACGATAGAATGCTGACAGCCTACTGCCTACAAACCAGCAAAACACAGCTTATATTTTCTCTTGCATTACCATTTTCTCTTTAGGTCCATATGCAAAGCTGGATAAAAGAGCCTGAGTGATCCTTGGTAAATCTTTCTTTAATTGTTTCCCCCCCCCCTCCTTCCCCTGCATTCCTATGGTATGATGTATAGATATCAGAGACACTTGCACAACTATAAAATACAAACAGCCATATAGCTTTTAGTCTCTTAGTCATGATGTAATCAATAACAGTTTCCGGTATTCAACCTAATAAGTGTACATGCCTTAATAAGAACCTCCTTTTTCTGCCAATTTTAGATAACCATTTTACATAATCCCCAAAATTTGTCAGATTTTGAGTTCAATCAAACTATAAGCTACTAGTTACCTGTCTGTAATAAGTTGTCAAGTGCACTATGCGCTTATTACGTCAAATATTGTACTTTATTCACCATAATAAGCACCCTGGGCGGTTATAAAATTGTTTTCATGGCGTTTTTAGTGCTTAAGAGTCTAATTGTCACAAAGATCGTGGAATTTGAGCCTTTATTCTAGTCTAAAAATGCCCCAAAAAGGGGTGGCAGCGCTTATTAGGGGAGAGCTCTTATTACATCGAATACAGTATATCTGTTGCGATATAGGAAGTAAATATCATAGCTGGAGAGTTGTTGGCAGTTTATAAATTGTGACGAAACCTGGGAAATCGTAACATAAGGGGGAATAACCATATATCCTCTAAACATGATATTTCAGCAGATATAGCTAAAAATGTGAATATTTAAGAAAAAATGACCTTAGACTAACTTTCCCCTGAGGAATCTTTTGAAGCTATTATCAAAATTCTATTTTCATTCTAAATTGGTCTTATCTGGAATGCAAAAAGAACGTTTTCAGCCATTTTTTGCCCATTTGTTGACAGTTGGTTGCCATGGCAACCATCGATTTATTCTTTTGGAATAATAGTTGACCCTATCCAATTGCCCCATGAGGATTTCAGAGCCGAAAAAGTTTAATTTCTAATAATCATAATTTATATGGATTATTTGAAAGTAAATTGATATGTGATGGCATCGCAGTCTATTCTGAATTCCTACATGTCTCTACTATCCCATGTTTGAGATGTCATTTCTCAGCAACTATTTCAGATATTTTAATGCTTAAAGCATCAAATTGTAGCTGAAGACATGAACTTAAATAAAGGCATTTTCCGCTAATGTCATGTTTTCCACGTTTTGTCACAATTATGCCCTATATAGATTCTCCAATATAAACAA
The DNA here is from genome assembly GCA_947462335.1 of Harmothoe impar. Lineage (NCBI taxonomy): Eukaryota > Metazoa > Annelida > Polychaeta > Phyllodocida > Polynoidae > Harmothoe > Harmothoe impar. Next base: position 30,104,321 of record OX381707.1, read on the forward strand.
TTTCTCCATTGAGAGGTTCTGCAGCTCCCTGTCAAATCCCCTTTTTTCTGCCACCCCTGCACATGCCAAGACCACTAGAGCCAAACTTTATCTGAACCCCATTACCCCAGGTACATCATGCAACATACAGTCTGCAGTATCTGACACAGCATGCCTGTAACCCTCTGACTGCACAGGTTAAGTGAGCATGGCCCACTACATCTGGTCGTGTCAGGCCCTAATATCGCCCACCAGCTGCCCACACTATTCCCCATTATTGCTCACCTGTGGAAGTCCCTGCCCTATGTCCTACCTTGTAAACTAGCTTCAGTAGGGCAAACATCCCAGCAAAATATTCAGCTGTTACACAATCAGTCAATGATGATGTAAATAACTGACGTTTCTCAAATAGGTCTGGTAAAGAAAGGGATGATCTGAACTGATTGATTATTGATAGGCCTATAGGTGACCGGGGAGGTGGGATCTGATTTTGGACAACCTGGTAGGATATTATGAATCTGAGGAGCACTGAATCTAACTGCTCAATTGTTACCTTATATAACTGCATAGCATCTATCGTTTCTATACCTTTAAAAAGCATGCCCATTTGAGACAATGCTTATTTAAACCCCCTGTAGACTTAAGCAGCAACCTGTGAAGTACTCAGATGAAGCTGTGCCAATAGATTAGGCACTAAAGATACCACTCACCTATCCCTACCATGTCCAACTGGAAATATGACATATAGCACTGCACTCCCATGTCCCATGAGAAGAGCCCTTATCACAGGGGCCTAGAAAAATGGAATGAACTGGATGCTGCGACGCAACACACCATAGATCGAACTCAATTCATGAAACTGATAAGGTCCTAAACCCATGATGACTCTATGAAGCACCTATAATTAGGATGCCCTCTAGTAGTTAACCAGTGACCATGACCGATGCGTATTGTAATAAGTGGGCCATTTGCATCTATCAACGCCCTATAACTGGTAGAGATACCACCGCGCGGAACTCAGTAAGATGTGACATCACTCAATCATAACTATAAACACTGACATGTATAACTGTGACGTATATTAGTATTTCTTTACTGTAAAAATATTCTATCGGAATCCTGACTTTCTAGATTTCATTGGCATTATATTGAAAAACTTCGTATGTACTAAGATTATTTTGCCAAAATAAAAATTCAACAACAACATACGGCAACCTACAATGCCTTGTGAGTATATTACAAAGCTGTCTCTGAATTATGTTTACTGGACAAGTTGACTACTGTTCATAGACCTATGCTTCATAATTTATTATCACCACACCAATGTCTACATGCCTATAGTTTCAGTGAGAGTGATGGCTTGGGAACAGGAAAAATATGGCTGCCCCAATTTGTAACCAAGTCAACTAGTTCAGCTACCATCTGTCAGTGTTAACAAATTGAAGCAACAAAAAAGACTTTCCCAACCTTTGAAGGGTTTTGTGTGATCAGCATCTCACCAAGTCTCTTCATCTTCTTCTTAGACAGGTAAAATACATGAGGCCCAACATTCTGCACTCCCCTTTTCACCCAACAAGTTCTAAATATAATCACTCAACCGCAGGAACACCAGTTTCTGTTTTGTTTAATCATTTTCTTTTCCTGCAGCTATTAAATTGGAAATAAAATCTAATTTCATGTTCAACCTTTTACCTTAATCATGTGTATTGACGTCTATTCCTTAATTGATAAGTCAACTAATTGTGAATGTGTAAAAAGGAAAAAGACAATAACCAGTTGAAATAAGAGTTAGAAGGTGGAGTAGGACTATTTGTGTATTGAAAAATTCAGTAACACAGCTTATAATTTGCACACAGAGAAATGTTGACAACATTATGTTGAATGCTGACAAAAAGCTCTCAAGGGAAAACCCTTTTATACAAAAGGTCAATTTCCTGTTCTCTGTAGAACAGGGATTCCAAAGGCAAATAAGCTACACCCAGGAAACATTTGGTGTCTAACTTATAACCATTTAACTTACATTGTTATACATAATTTATGATCCATGTAGGAGTTTGGGTACTCTAGTAACAACATCACCATAATTATCATGTATTGCTCAGCACCTCATATAAATAAAGATTTTCTCTGCCTCATATCCACTTTGTGCTATCTGACAATTTCCCCTGGAGTTTTGATATGCAATAAGTTAGTTATCTAATTTCTATAGCCTATATAATGTCATTGAGGGCAGCTCCTAATATATGTACCGTATCCAACATAATAAGCATCCTCCCTCTGAAATGAAGGAATAGGGGGGACTAGAAGCCTTGTAGAATCGACTAAGATGGACCAGTAGCCTAAATAAGACAGCCATGGGGGGAGCCTATTAAAATGAACATTTAGGGCTGATTTTTTTCTACTCTTTAAGCGTACATTACGATCGCTTATTATATTGAATACGGTATATCAATTACTTGTGACAAGGGTTTGTTGTAAAGGTGTGGGTGTAAAGATGGTTAAGTATATAATTTTTGTATAACCATGGCCCTGGGTACCACGTCCACGGCCTGGGGCACCCCGTCCACGGCCCCCGACACGGCCCATGCCGTTAAGTGCGGCTAAGTTCTTCCTCCATTCATCCAACCCTTCGGCATCTGGTAGTCCACCATCATCGTCCTCTTCTTCCCCCTGTAGCTCATTCTCCTCCAGGGTGCCCACATAACTATGTGACACCCCACCACCACCACCGGCAGCCAGGTGGTCGTCACCAAAGCCGCCATCTTGAATATTCGGTCCCTGGGAAAGTCCAAGACCACCCACCAACTTGTTAATCACCTTCATTTGGTCTTGCATAACTTTCCTGGACTCCTTGACTTCCGTCAGTATCTCCATGACTGTTTCATTGCTCAGGTCACCTTTGATGGTTACCCCCGGTTTGTCCTTCACTTCTGTTTTACCCATGTAAAGGGCAGAGTCCTGACGGATTTGCTTATGGTCAAGATATAATTTCCAATTCCCCGGGGCATTACTCTCCCCTGCTGCTGCCTTTGCCAGTACCACATAAGGGCATGCCTTACCCCCTTTTGATGGGTGAGCCTCCTCACATTCAGAACAGTTCTGGAGATTTTTCGTCATTTTGAATCAATCCACCACCACTGGTTATTCCACCACTACCATACCCGACCTTTCAGTCCAAGCTCTAGGGACGCTATGGGAATTTGAGCGCCAAAACCCGAACTAGTTAGTCCTGTTCCCCCTAGGGGGCAGTGCTCACAGTCCCAGCACCTTGCTTCTCAATATACACACCAGGGGGGAGTGCCGAGTCATTAGTATTTATCGCCGTATAAGGTTGGCTTATACCATCAACTATTTCTTTCATGTGGTGCAGGATTACATTGTTGGAGGACAAGTGTATCTGTGCGTTTATTATGAGAACAGAAGAAGTCCTTGCCAAGTAAATCTATAGGGGCAAGTTATTACATTTATATGGATCTGGGCATCATTCATGCATCATACCGACCTATTGGGAGTGCATTGCTAATAATAATTATAACAAACAAAGCTTAAACGCTCAAATGCTCCTAGTTCATCTATAGCAATAGATGAATGGGATAATGCTGCCATACGACAATGGAATTTTAATGGTGGTGCCCCTACGTTTCCATTGCTTGCTTTAGATTACAGTTACTATCACAATTCAAACATTTCACATGGTTGTCATGAGACTGACTGCAATCATAAGGGATGTTCTTGCCCAAAGATGATTTTTGACAATTACTTGAGGTTATCCTCTGTTCTTTTTTTATTTTCTGTATCTTCATTTGGCGGGTTTTAACCATAGCAACGGCAAATAATGCAAAAGGATTGATGAAGACATTTTGTATGGTCATAACCATGTATACAAAATGTGTAGTTTTAACATTAAATGTGACACGATCTGCGAAAAAGGCCCTTAGTGCAGGGTGCACTAAGGTCCCTTTTCCCAGTACATGTCACATTTTTGTACGCCTGAGTCTAGTGAGGCGATTCTAAACCTTGGTTAAGAAATTTTCAAATGTTCAACTTCACACAATCATATATCCATGTCAATCTTAACATTTTTTCATGGTTTGTTGCTTTCACACATTATCTGGCCCACAGTATTCACTGTACCAGCGATATTAAACTTTTTCTTGAAAAAAGAAAACATGCCAAAATCTTTGCACTTTCTTGAATCAACAAAGCACATATTATAGTCTCCCATTGAACTCTATACTGAAGCAGTGTGCACCATTCTAGACACCCCTGCTGCTTACTATGTTTTGAATTGAATAAAAGTTCTATATACCAATGTGTGGTTGTCTTGCTATAGGTAGGGTGGCCGGAGGCTCTAGCTGGTCGCTCAATCTATATCTGATCCTATGTTAAGTGACCCTTTTATGATGGCCTCTCACTTTGGCTAGGGAGCAGATAGAGACCTCTAGTAACTTGGTATCAAGAGATTTCGAATGGATCCTTCATACATGAGCTGGAATTTGCATCATAAATTGTATTGCATAATGTAATTTAAGAGCAATCTTGACAGACTTTCAGATTTTGAGTCTGCCTTGAGCTCTATAACTGGGTGATCTCTTGAACCTATCCTCTGGGAGAATTGACACTGTTTGATGGAAAACCCATGTATCAACGAAATTCTTTTTTTTTGTTTGAAGCGTCTTGTATGCAGGCATGTCATGGGATGTCCTAAAGTTACTTGCGACAATCATATCTTATATAGATAAGCCTCCTAAAATTATGTATTTTTAGCTCAATTATTTTTCTAGAACTCCTTAATTGGTAGATTACGGTAGACTACTGAAAATAGAGCTAAATGAGGTGAAAATGATGCATTTGGAATGGAAATGATACAACCTACCACCTGCCAGCGTCAGGGCATCTCCTGGGGGTCATATTGGGGTCTGAGACCCCAATCTCAAGCATTTACATCATATATATAACACTAGAGGGCCTCCCCTGTCATAGGGTTGTATAGGAAATCTTAGTTCACTCCTTAGACACTGTAGCATGACAGAGCTATGAGTGAGATATAGGCATGGCATGTATATCCTATGCAGATGTTCAGATCTGTCAGAATGGTTCGGGGGGTGGGGGATTTTTAATCAGCTACAATCAGCTCCCTAGTTACTGCCTCAATAACTGGGTGAAGACATAAAGTGAAGACATAAAGTAGCCTGACACCCTGAGTCTCCTGTGATGTAAATCACACACCTATCGATATAAACATAATAAACTGTTCTACTGGATTTACCCTATTGTGCCCCCTTAAGCTACATTTAAGCAACACAACCGTTTTGGAGCCATTTTCTTTATGCAGATGATTTTGTTGTTTGGGGACACAACCTTGAGCAACACACCTCATATCATTAATACAGCCATATATAGGCACGTTTTAGGACAGAACTAATCCCAAGCTTTACATAAGTGCAGACGCTAATCTAACCAACTTACTGATTTAACGTGTTTATGAAATTTCCTTGCGCTTTTTCCTTCAGAGAGGTGGGCATTGAGGGATAAATGATGACAACCTTGACATTATATTTTCATTTCAACCTCTCATAATTGCTTCTATTGATTGAAGTTATAATTTTAATCCTAATATGAAATGATCAGCAGTTTTCTAGATTGGTGTGAACAAATTCTTATGCTGACAAAGGTCACAAAAATGATGACAACCTT